>MU185310.1:0-12525 GCA_016904865.1 Pissodes strobi
AGCTTCAATCGAAACTCAAAAATATAAAAATATGCTAACACCAAAAGAGAACGTTTTATTTATTTTTTTAAAATAATATCGCTATAATTTATACTTTTGAGATTAAAAGAAAAAGGAACTCGTTAAAGGCCAAGAATTTTAAAAACTAGCAGAATATTTCATGGAAATTGACGGGCTTAATATTGGAGCAGTTTTTAACTTAAACAAATAATTCGTAAATATTGATTTCAGCTCGTTTTCGCATATTTTTAACCCTTCACATTACGTTAGTTTTCAACTTTCTACACATTTTCTCGACGACTGGCTTGAAAATATTTCAAGACAAATAAATCTCTAAGCAAATGCCGTGTGAAAATCGTATTTTTCACACGGCAAAGTATACGTTTCACATGGAAATCTAGCAACTGGTCTTTGCTGTTTGGCCAATTAAAAATATTTTGATAATATGTGACATGTGTTGTTTAAAATTATAGAATTTTAAAAAGAAGCCGCGAAAAATCCACAAGTTTCAAATAAACCAGTCAAATACATAATTTCATGCCATCGATCGTAGAAAATTTATAGCGCGTGTGAAAAGAGCTCTTCATGCTGTTGTGTGTGAAATACACAATTTCGGGGAATTTTCATCATGCATGTGTGTATTAAAATGGCTTAATATAAAGCGGACTGTAGTAACGGCATCATCATTTCAAGCTGCAAACTTTAATTTCCAGCTAGTCCCATACATTTCTCTTGGATCATTACTTGATTAATACGCATACAACCTACACATATCATAAACAATAGATGTTACTAAATGTAAAATTAAACAATAAATAATTCCACGTAGAGTATATTAAAAGATTAATAATTTAGCAGGGTAAATCAAATAGTCTCGATAACCTTTTAATCGCATGAGCATGCCATGAATTTAACACATCATTGGATAATTTTCATATTTTAGTAAATAACACAGAGCTTAATGCCCAGGGAGAATATTATTGTAGATTATGAAATGCAAATTCAAACCATTCGATAAATAGTATAAATTGATTAATTAGAGCGCAAATAATATGTGAGCACGTGCTGAAGTTAAGTAGCTGTTATGCTCATGATTGGTATTGGATCGTCAAGATTTATAACTATTGGTGCCTTAGCAAAATATTACAAACTTTGATGTCGCTAGTTGATTTTGAAGCTCTCAAAAGAGGCATGGGAGTCAGAGCTCTAAATGAATTACAAAAGTGTATATGTATATTAATATCTTCGCACAGACTAAGAAACAAAATATCTGCCCGTCTATGGTGATCGGAAGCTTTTTCTTAATTATTTTTGATATAAAGTTTTAAGAAAGAAATTCTAAAGATGATTTAGGACAAAAATAATATGGAAGTTTTTTACAAAAGTAAGCCTCAATCGAAAGTCAAAAATATATAAATACGTTGACACCAAAAGAGAAAGTATCAAATTTGTATTAAAATAATATCGCTTTAATTTACACATTTGAGAGAAAAGAAAATAAAACCCGATTTAGGCCAAGAATTTAATAATATTTTAAATATTTTGGTGTCATAAATTTAGGTGAACAATATATAAAATACATTTTCAATGATTCATGACATAGTATGGATGTTTTCAGAAACTTAAAATAATAGCAAGTCTCAAGTCGATTAAGACTAAGAATTTTCAAATATTCATATGAACTACGAGTTTGCTGTAGAGTTGTTCTATATTGGTGGAGCCATAGACAATCAATTGCAAGGTAAACCACGAGTTTCTTTCGATGCAAAATATCACCGAATTTTGCTTGCAGTTCTGCATTTTTCTTTCAGTGCAACATTTTATATTGTAAAACAACTTCAGGATTACTGATTACATTAAATCCACATCATAAATGTTCTTTGGCCCAAATGCATGCAGTTTCGGTACTTGATTTCCGCAATATTCGAGAAACTATTGTGCATTTTCTTATTGTCTTTAAGTACACGAAAGCAGACTTTTATTATTAATGTTCGCATGTTCGTGGATCAGGCTGGTAGCTACACAAACATGCAATTTAGAAGCAGTAAAAATAAAAGGAAACTCGGCTGAATACAGGGCGGAACAGGTTCCTGTTTTACCGCTGGGATTACGTAAAGGGCAGCCGAAAAAAAATTGCACTTTTTTATTCGTTTTTGACACAATTGAAATTTTGAGACCTAACTGTTTCCTGGCAAGATGGTTCAATTAGATCTTGATCTTGATTTTCCATACGTGGGCCCTCACCATCAACCTATTTATTTTAATCCTGATGCGGATTTTGCATTTTCTTTTTCAGAAGCCAGAAATGTATTTTAGTTGGTAAAGATTCTGTTAGAAGTCTGTGATATTAAATGGTTTAATTGAATAATGACTACGACGTATCATCTTCGGGTCTTCACCAACACCTTTTTTGTGTTAAAGTTGAACCTTGATTTTATATTCCATCGTCCGTCATCTTTCATGATTGGATATCAATAATAGCAAGTTCCCGGTATCATTTAGCCGTGTCAAGATAATACGACTACATGGTGAAGACCTAGCTTCGCAGGAACCGCCATTGTCTGCAGTGTATTTCATTTTGATTAATGAATTTACTGTTAAACGACTGTAGGTCGACTCTTATCGTTTATGGAGTTTTAGTTTATTGAGTAATTGAAATTATCGTTGGATGGCTTTAACTTATTAAATTATTATGTTTGCCGATTATTTAATATTGACTTTCCTTATTAGCGATCTAGTATTAAATTAATTAGTAAATATCTAAAGCTTTCGAGATTATTTGATTTACTTGTGTATTACCCTTATCTACCTTAACAATAAGTTTTTACTGTAATTGGCTGTAAGCCTCAAGGCAGTAATTTGTTTCGCATAACTGCTATTTGCAACTTCAATTTTTCGTCTTACCACTGACATCGAACTGAGCTCAATTCGTGTTCCCCGTACGTACTTACCGTCTAGGCATATATACTTACTTTATAGAATAATTAATTGATTTAATAGACGTCTAGTAACTGCTTATTGATATATTGATATTATCGCTGCCACAAGATCAATTTAGATTAGTTCACTTAATAAATATTGCTTATTTTGGGTACTTCATGACTAACTGCGATTGGTACGGATCTTTAGAATTCGAGGCTTAGTTAAAACTATTTCTAGACAGAAATTAGGCAATCTTAAGGATATAGGACCCAGATTAAAACTAAGAAACTCAGTTTAATTTGATTTAATAGTCTGATAATCTACTGCAACTACTGCAACTCTTCTAGTTAGTTTATGAGCGATACTATAAACCCAACTTAATCAATTGACTTCAGTTTTTTTAACGTTCTTATATAGAGTATTTTTCAAAATTTTACTACCACAATTTCAATTATCAATAATAATTGATAAATTCCTAGTAAACGAAATTTAATGGCGCCTTCACCTAACTGACAACACATAGATCCACACCTTTAGATAAAACTAACTAAATATATTGTCATTTATAGAAATTCGAGATTTATTGATTCGGCATCGAGTGCATCACATCGTTAGTTTTAAACTACTTTTTTAAAAATTTTACATTTTAAAAATAAAATCCAGACTTCCCTTAAAAACAAACAGTTTATAATAGGTTCGTTCTAGCAGCGATTTCAACCCAAACCAAACCAAAGCCAAGCCATCCAGAGTTTGCGCATAGCGATTTAAGTGTCGCTTATATTGCAATGCGCAAACTCCGGATGGCTTGGTTTTGGTTTGAAATCGCTGCTAGAACAAACCTAATGGGTTTTCAAAGACAAATCGTCGAATACAAAGGTGATAAAAGAAATGTGATAATGAAGAACTGACATTTATTTTACCTAAAGCTCTTCAAGTCAGGAAACTAAACGTTAATTTTCAAAGTTTAACTTTTTCCCAAAACTATCAATTTTCCTGCGTTCTTAGTTAATCGAAACTAACCCAGTTTGATTATTAGTCATTTTCCTATCAGTTTTCACATAATTAAGATATTTTCGAAACTTATAGCTAGTGTGGCAAACGTTTACGGGGCAGCAATTATTCACATTCAGTATCAGTATCAGTATCAGAAGGGGTGGCCCCTAGCGGGCCTTGCACTTAGGCCACCAATTGGGCCCGTTGTGCCCCCAGCCCGCATTAGAGAACCTCCAGGATGCCGGTCCTCCTTAAGAAAACCCGCATCTCCTTCAGACTAACACGACGCACTGAATCTGGCTCGATCGACGTCACGCCAAAGATTCTGTATCTTGCCCAAGCGAAAGCGGGGCATTCCGTAAGTAGATGGTATGGGGTCTCGTCGTCCTCCAAGCACCATCTACACTCCCCCTCCTCTGCAATTCTCAGCAGGCTCAGGTGCCGTCTAAGCCTACAGTGTCCTGTGTAGAATCCTACCAGGGTCCTGCACTCGTTCCTAGGTAGGCACAACAGCCCCCTGGCGAGACTCTTCGCGTGCCCATGTATCATGAGCCTGGTCTGTCTCATCCCCGGAGCCACCCGCCATACCTCCTCCGCCCGACGCTCCATCCAGGCCTCCAAGGCTCTTTCGCGAACACACTGAGCGATCCCCACACAGGGACCAGGCCCCAAGTGTCTGCGTGCGGAGCCTTCTCTGGCTAAGGCATCAGCGGCCTCGTTTCCCGGTACACCCGAGTGTCCCGGTACCCAGACCAGCGTGACCTTTTTAACCTTTGTAAGTTCAATCAGCCAGCTTCTGCACTCCCTTACCAACAGAGAGCGCGTGCGGACCGACTTCAGCGCCATGAGTGCGGCCTTGCTGTCGGAGCAGAAGAAAATCCTCTCGCCAACGACATTGAGCCTTAACGACTCCCAGACCCCCATCATGATCGCAAAAATTTCCGCTTGGAAAACCGTAGTGTGCTCGCCCAGTGAGGCAGATAGCTCCCGCCCCAGGGCCTCACAGTACGCACCAGCTCCGGACATTGTTCCCATTCTGGACCCGTCTGTGAACCAGACTAGCCCATCCCAGGTTCCCGTCCTTCCCTCCGTCCAATCCTCCTTTGTAGGGAAGAGGCCCTCGGGAAAGCCTATCTCAGGAACCATCGCGTCACCTGGCATCCCCAGAATGGCTAGGTCCCCAGACAAGCCCCGCCATAGACCACAATGGCCCTGGCAGGAGCCGTTGTCACTCCACATCCCCGCATCAGCCAATCTCATAGCCGCTCTGGCTGCCTCGTGCCTCACCCGGTCCGCCAACGGGGGCAACCCCACCAGCACCTCCAGGGCCCTCGTGGGCGCCGTCCTCATAGCTCCGGTGATGCAGAGGCATGCAAGTCGCTGTAATTTGTCCAGCACTAGTCTGGACGCCATTTTCATGGATCCTGGCCACCAAACAACCGATCCGTGCATGAGCATCGGAGCGATCATCGTCCTATAGATCCATAACATGGTTTTCGGCCCAAGTCCCCAGGTCCCTCCCAGCGCCCTGCGGCAAGCCCACAGGGCACTGAGCGCCGCCGCGGTCTTGAGCCGAATGTGTTCCTGAAAGGTCAGTTTGGAGTCCAACCAGACACCCAGGTACTTGACGCATTTCTTAGCCACAAGGGGGGTCCCTTCCAACGTGATGTTGGGAGAGACCTCCAGCTTCCTTTTCCTGGTGAAGATGACCATCTCTACCTTGTTGGGATTCGCTCTGAGTTCGTTATCCCTACACCACTGTGAGAACCTTGTCAGTGCTTCCTCCAGAAGCCTCTGCAATATTCCCACCACAGTACCTTGTGCCATAATCACAACATCGTCTACATAGGCCTGTACATAGACCCCATGCTCTGCTCTCAGGATGCGTAGGATCTCGTCCACCACTAGACACCACAGAAAGGGGGACAAAACCCCCCCCTGAGGACATCCCCGCGATGACTCAACCCCAACCACCTCATCTTCCAGCCTAGCCTCGACCCTCCGCCCGCCGCGGATACAGCTCGTTATGACCGAACCCACCCCTGTTCGCTCCACCGATCGACAGATCGAACCCACGGCTGTGTTATTGAAGGCTCCTTCAATATCCGCAAACACGCACACCGATAGCCGTCCGCCCCCCCAGCCCCTCCTCCAACCTGGATACCAGGTGATGAAGAGCCGAGTCCACCGACCTGCCTGTTCGATATGCGTGCTGTTCGGAACTCAGAGGGGCCCTTAGAGCCACCCACTCCCTGAGGTATCGGTCCACCAGCCTCTCTAGTGTCTTCATCAAGAAGCTGGTGAGACAAATGGGTCGATACGATTTCGTATCGGTGTAGTCGTTCCTTCCCGCCTTGGGAATGAACACCACTCTGCTGTGCCTCCAGGGCTCCGGCACATATCCGTGTGCGATAGAGGCCATGAAAACGTCCATCAGCGGCGTGCTGAGGAGTCCTCCGTCACGCTGCAACAGCGCCGGGAAGACTCCATCCTCACCTGCCGCCTTAAACGGGGCGAAGGTCTCAATCGCCCACCTTAGCCTATTGTAGGTGACCATCTTTCTGGCAGTGCCGTAGTCAGCTCTAATGCTGAACCCGGCCCCGCCCTCACCTCCCCGGTCCATACCTGTTGAGCCTGGGAAGTGTGTGGTCAGAAGCTGGTGCAGAGTATCCGCCGCGCCGGTGACGACGTATAGCCGCCGCCTGGCTTACGGACACTGCCCAATTTGACGAGTGGATCCCTTGACAGCACCTTGCAGAGCCTAGCAGCAGCCGGGGCTTGAGATACCCCTCCACAGTAGGCCCTCCAGGCACTCCTTCGCGATCCTCTCAGCTCTTTTGTACTGCCCCCGGGCCTCTTTATATAGGTCCCAGTGAGTATCTACCCCGCTGTGTCTAGCTCTATTGAAGAGCCTTCTCAGCTGTTTCCTAAGGTTCTCCAGGGTGGAATTCCACCAAGGAGTTTTCCCTTTACAGTGACGCTTAGTCACGGGGCAGCTGCTTGCGAAAGCCCCGGCCATCGATGATCCTATCCACCTTGCGGCGTCATCCAGCTCATCGGCGGCCCGGTACTTCCTCGGCAGGTCCCTTATACGCCAGCCTAGCTCCTCCCTATAGAGGTCCCAGTTGGTTGCTCTGTGGTTCCTAACCTCCTCAGCTCTCGCTGAGGAAGGGCCCAGTTCTATTGTGATGTATCTGTGGTCCGATATCGAGTCCTCCACAGACACACCCCATTTTGTAATATCCGGGAACAAATCCCTGGTGCACAGAGTCAAGTCTATGACCGCAGTAAAGAAAGTGGGCTCACTCCCTCTGTTGGCCACCTGCAGCCCCACAGATGCAATGAATTCCAACAATTCTTCCCCTCTCCGATTGGATCCAACACTGCCCCACACTATGTGATGCGCGTTGCTATCACATCCAATCAGGAGTGGGATATCTACTCACATTCACATTCACATTTATTGCATATCTAATATTTCGAATATTTGTTATTTTATGGCATCAGTTGTTAGTATTTTATAAAATAAAAATTGTATTGATCTATACAATATATTATAGGAAATAGTTCTATTACTCATACATGTCGATTTGTTCCACTTTAAGGTTAAACCTGTGGGAAGTAACCCATTTTTATTCAAACTCTTATCTAAAAAATGTTTGTTCTTTCAATTTAGTTTCATGATATTTTCACGTTTACTAATAAAACTATCCCAAGCTTGATTCGGAATTAACCATTATCAATTGAAAATGCACAAAAAGTATAAATATCAGACGGAAACGTTCAGTAAATTTTCTCTCTATTACTGTCTGAAAAATATACTAAATTAAAAGAAACACTGTTGCAGTATTCATATCAAACGTGGCATATAACTAACGGACTTGCTCTGTAACAAGGATATCCATCAATTTATAATTTGCCATTTCTAGGAAGGCAGCCGTTGCTCTCCTTTACAGTGGTGGGGTATTTAATATTCTAACGTTGTAAATGTTACAAAATACAGTAGCACGATTTTCTCCTTTTACTGGTCGATTTGTTTATCGATACTCTCGCTATCAGCGACCATACTTCTGATGTTATGAGCTGCTCAAAGAATATTATATATAATTTTGATTAATTAATTTATAGTTAAACTACTGTAGGTCGTTTGATGTCTATCGTTTATATTCTCGTTATTTCCCGTTTCGCTTATTGATCTGGCTATTTTGCTTATCGAACTTTCCTTTAAAAAGCTGTAGGTTATCTAATTTCATGCATCATATATATTTCTGCTTCTTTTCATAGTTACTGTGGAGATAGTTAATTTAATCTGTATTATATCTGATAATTATCTCAAGTAGAGAATTCATTTTACTAGAATCAGGATAGTTAATTGAATTATTTTACTGTTATTGGCTGTAAAGCTCATGACAGTAATTTGTTTCCCCTAACTGAAATTTACAAATTTAATTTGTCGCCTTAAATCGTAATCGACTTGAGCTCAATTAATTTGCCTGTAGATCAGATATATTGTGTCTACCTTCAAAAAGCCATTTAGAGTTCTGTATCCAATCTCGTCTGCTCCATAGCTTAGTATTCAGAACCTACATATATTTGAGAGCTCTTGGATTTTCTTCTCCCAGCGTAAGGAACCTTGGCCTCGACAGACCCTCGCAGTGGCAAAGTATTTGCACTGTTGTGTCCTCTTCCTGATAGAATCTCTACAGTGGTTCTTCTGCCAGTTCAATCATACTCATGTCTGTTGAGCCTACAGCGCCCTGTTAGAAGTCCAACTAATATTCGTCTTCTTTTATGACTTAGTATGGCGATGGTTTTTGATAAGCTCTTGCTCTGTCCCATTTCTGCCAAGCTGCTCCACCATTCTTGAGATTTCGTTTGTATCCATAAGTTCCTGCTAGCTTTTTATATAGGTTTTGCTACTTGAGAAGAGTTCTGGTCTATTCAGAGTCATTCTGGCTCCTGTTCAGGTTAATGAGTCAGCCTCTTCGTTGCCTTTGAAGCCTGTATGTGCTGGTACCCAGGCTAAGGTCAGCTTATTTCGACTGCCCAGATCTTTTTAGCCATATACTATCATGGACCTAATGGCTCTGGCATAAAGCCATCCCCACAAATGATTCTCCACAGAATGCAGACTACTATGCTTTTTTGTGCAGTTTTTTGTAGCTATTGATCCCATGTTAGCTTACAGTCAAAGATGATTCGTAAATATTTTGCCTCTTGTGCAAAAAGCATATTGAAAACATTTTTAATATCAAAAAGCTAATATCAGACATAAGTATTCAATGGCCTAGCAAGGTAGTGTTGGAGAATAAAAGTGGAAGTGCTGCTTTAGTTTTGGAACCTCTCCCACTAACTGCCTCTAGATGCAAATTATATCTCTTTTATATTTTGAGACATTTAAATCTTGTAACAGTTTTCATAATTATCTATATCTTTTTTTATAAAATGAATTTCAGATTTATTTGATAAAGTTAATTTAGGATTCTAAATATCTAAGTTACAAACTAACCAAAAAGGTACACAAACTATTATTATTATTGATAAACATTTGATGATTTTTAATCTAGGGCATAAATACAACTTGCCTACAGCACTGACACAGCCGCTGCTCAATTATTAAAAATAAATTTGCAGTCAGTCAACTTGGTTTAGTTCAGTAACCCCGTTTTCAATTGAGTTTATGGTGAACTCTATTTTGCATCAAATATGTATTTTAATCACCTAATGCCAAGACGCGTACTCACACTTTAATGGAAGTAAATTTAGATCGACGTGTGTCATTCGGATTGTTGGCGTATTGCAAGAAATTATGCTTAAGTAACAATTTAGAATTTTTCACGTTGAATATTAAAATTAAAGGAGGGGGAAAATAGGTCAGTACGAACACTGTAAGCGATTGTCTTGGAGAGAATAAGTGCGTTGTATTAGTGTTGATTCTTCTCTTCTCAAAGATGTCCTATTTTCACTTAATTTGGCAGTCTAAAGTGAATATTAACCAATGAGGACAGGTTTTACATTTTTGAACTTTGTGGATTGCCTGAAACTTGGTATTTCTAATTCCTCGAATCAATGCTTTTTCAACAGTAAGCAAAAAATCGAAACCTTCATTTTAATTTTAAAAATGTGTATATCAAGTAAATTTAACGTTAAACTGGAATATCCCAAAGAAGATTGAGCCTGTTCATAATCCTCAATTTTCCAAAGCGATGCTCTACCCGAGAGTTGACAATAAACCAAACCCATTTTTCACTTCGACTTTAAAAATACTAGTTTTCCCGAAAAATTCTCACACTCATTAAAAAATGGATTATTTTAAGTAGATTATAAAAGCCTGTACGGAAATTTTCAAAAAGTTTTTAGTAGTGTATCCATGAGAGTTAGTGTCTCATTGAATTAGGGAGGCCTCTCTCTCATCATGAAATAAATTTGTGCCTCCTTGAAATACCTTGTTTTATCCTCTCTCACTACAAAGAGATAATAGACATAAGGATGAGTATGCTGTTTCATTCTAGTTAAGTTGCGCTGCTATTAATAACCAGTCAACACTCTGTCTATCGAGGAAGCTCTTTCATCATGATATAAGATTTGGCATTTTGCATAACCTTGATACATTTTGCATGTAACCTTCAGGTTTAATTGCCCACCTAAACTCTTTACCTGCTATAAACTAGCAGGTTTTTCAAAAAATGTAAAGTTATATTATGGGCAATACCAGAAAAAGGAAGAGTGGTAGCAAAAACCCATAGAAGAACAGTGTGTAGAAGAACAATATATAGAAAATGAGTGTTTTATTTGCTTCAAACTAAAAATTAATAGAAAAGGCAGAAATTTGTGTCGTGTGATCATAAGTGCTGCTTTCAATGTTAGGCAGAGTGGACAGTCAGGAAGGGAAATTGAGCCGTTTGTAGAAAATACGTTAATTCGATAATTTTTGAAGAAACCAAGGAAATAGCTTTTAGTATATATTGGCATGCTATGAAGTATAAGGAAATGACTTTATTGGAAGAAAAAAAAATTCTTGAAAGGAATAGGCATAGAAAAATTCGAATTCTTAGGTGAGCACGATATAAATAATTATTATGGAAATCCAGAATAATTAGAAATGTATCAAAAAGATGAATATGAAGCTGGAAATGTGGCGTTTCTGGAAAACTTCAGTGAAATTCATTTGTTGAACGAATATTTTGTGTAACACAAAGTTGTTCCTGATAGAGAGGAGCACGTATTATATTATTTTTGTTTTTGTCCTCACGAATATTTTTCTACACATTAATACTCATTATAAGAGGAAAATGGAATATTCAATCAATGAGATGAAGTGTGGGTTAATTTGAATCTTGAATCTAGTTGAATAGAATCTATATTTTTCGAACCTTTCTTCAGCCGATAAAAATTTAAAACGTTTTTGCACTAATTCCAAAAATACTAATTACACTACAAATATTTTCAAACTCATCAAATACGTTGTTTACCTACATTAAAAAAAACAGGCTTTTTGGAAAGAAAGTCGCATTTAACTGCACCTGTTAATTATCCGGGTCGAGGCTTTTTCCAGAAATTAACGGAAATAGATGCATATTTCTCACTATAATTTAAAGATACTATTTTCACGAATATACCTGTAGTTTATTAAGCTTACATGCTTAATAGGTTTTTTTTTATCCAAAATTTGTTGGTGACCACTGGGATCTCAGATGAGACTTCTGAAAGAGATATTAGGAATTGCATTTTAATTTTTTTAAGCTTTTTCCGTCAACTTTTGCCTCCGGTTTCGACACATTCTTTAATTTTTTTTTGCTTTTTTATTTTTTTTATAAAGAATTTTTTCTTTCCATTTTTGCCATCCCCGACCTCGTAGCTCAACCCGTTCGCCTTTTTTTCGCCGAAAACCGCTTTTCTCTAACTTATTTCTTATTTTTGTTTTTATTTTTTTTTTTCGAATTTCGTTTTATAATACTTTTATTAACTTTCCGAAAATTTGTGTATGTTTTTTTTTCAATTTTTTTCCTAATTTTTCGAAAATTTCTGAGTACCCGGGTGATGACTCCGTGCAACAACGGGGGTCATCGCTTGCCAGATTTTCGGCCATATCTGAGGCTCGGTTGCCGAAATATCGGCAAAAACGATGTTTTTCCTCAAAATCCCCCATTAAATTAGAGCCACCCTCATAAAGTCAAAGGTAGTCCCCATGACATTAAATCTACAAATATATGTAGTTTCCAGCATTTAACAGAAATCGACGCTATTTTTATTCTAATTGGAAAAATTTAAGTTTTGCACAAAATTCCTTGAAGACTGTCATGTAGATAGGAAATTTTATGTAGGTTTCGAAAATCTACACAAAATTGTTGATAAATTTCGAACTTTTCCTTAATACTTAAATGTACTGTACTGTGCAGTGCTTGACAAGAATTGAAAGCTTTTCTTTGTCTAAATTAAAAATAAATGAATTTATCACCAAAATCTCTGAAAATAGCACCATACATAGAAAATTTGTCGCCGATTTTGAAAATTCCTACGAGCATGATGAGAAATATTAAATTCATCCTCGTCCATAATCTCAAAATATACCTCTCTATGCAGTGTGCAGCATTTGACAGAAATCGAAAC
>MU185310.1:17525-45010 GCA_016904865.1 Pissodes strobi
CTCTTTATTTTATTTAGCTTTAAACAATTTAATAAATACCTATAAAATTTTTATGATTGTTCATATTCACTTATTTTTAAATTTGATTTCATAGATTTTTCCACTACATCTATTACAGAAGTTCAAGAGATAATAAAGACAATAGTATTACAGATGCACTAAATAAAAGTTATAAAATTGAAATTAAAACACAAATATTCTTAGTAGGAGATTATAGCCGACACTTAACTTCCCATCATATGCATAGAAAAGGACGCCTGGACCAGTGCGCATAGAGTCACTCAGACACAAAAATTGAAGTCAGGACACCTATACATACAAGGAAAACAAAACTCCATTTTGATCGCTCCTTTGAAGTGGTAATTGAAGACCGCAATAATACAGGAGAAAGACTAGAACAACTAGAGAGGGGACCACTTGTCTGGTAAACAGATGGATCAAAGATCAGAGAAGCAATTGGATCCGGAGTTTACGAACATAGCTGTCGAATCTCTGCACCTTTAGGAAACACTCCCACTATCTTTCAAGCAGAACTAAATGCTATCAATATAGCCATCTGTGAATGTGCCAAAAAAGGCCTAAGAGGTGCTACCATAGTAAAGCAGCCTTAAAAGCACTAGCATCTAGCAGAATCAACTCCCGGCTAGTGTGGAATTGTTGGATGGCTACAGATCAACAATCAAACACAAACAGACTCACCCTAATGTGTGTAGCAGGGCACGAGAGTATGGAAGGCAACAAAGCCGCTGACCAGCTCGCACGGAGTGGTGCACAGACTGCCTTTTGCGGGCCTGAACCATTCTGTGGCATCACTAGAGAGCATGTAATGAATGAACCCAGAAATTGGGGAAAAAGGCGGAACTAGACACATTGGGCCAATGAACCTAGGCAGAGACAGACCAAAAGACTCATCTCTCACTCGCCTAACTACACAACAAATCTTCTCAAATGACAAAAAAATTAGATAAAATTGGTCGTAGACCTTCTCACTGGACATGGCCCCTGGAGGTACCACCTCAAGAAAATGGAGAAAACCACTGACGAACAATGTAGACCAAACTATGGCTGAAACGTCAGACTACCTACTCTGCGAATGTCAGGCACTGACTCGTCAAAGGTTAAGGCATCTCGAAAATGCCGTTGTAGCACCTGGGGATCTACAAAAGCTCAACCTTCGAAATATTCTGAGGTTCTCGAAAGAGATTGGAATTTTCGTGTAACATAGAAGGGTATACAGCAGAGCCCACCACTAATCATATGTTCCACCTCAACAATATTATCGTGGCCTTGATCTCTTCAAGAACCCTTCAGTTTTGAGAAAGGTTGGTCTTCGAGGGCGCCACAGTGTTCTGTGACTTTGCCCTTGTTTCACCTTGATTAACGTAGGTATAAAATCATAGCTTTAAATGTCGATGTGTTTGAATGGTAAAAAAAATAACGTGATGACGATCGTAGGTATATAAGCAAGGAGGCTCAATCAGAGTGTGCCTATATTAAGATTTATTCTCGAGTGTCGACATCAGTTATAAATATATTTTAATAATGTATTATATTTGTAAAAAATGTGGTAAAACACTCACTTGTAGTTACATGGTCATCAGGGATGGGATTCATGTGTGAATAGAAGTACACCTCCATTATTCAACGTGTACTTAAATGCCGAATAGCCAGTTACATGGTTTTCCAATTTTTCTAAAAAGTTAAGCAAGATGTGTTGCATAGACTTCTCAATCTTATTCACCACCCAAGACAAAGTGTGCTAAACGCACCAGAAGAAGTTTTCACTTCAAAAGAACAAAATCGTTGCCTTTGCACTAAGCTTTCTTAAATTTTACCATAATCAATGAATATACCGCATATAGCCCGTACTCGGATGACAATAAAAGGGAATGTAGAGAAATAATAAATCGTTAAAAGGAAAAACAAAACGGTGATGCAGATCAAAAAAAAAAAAATGAGGGAGCCCTTAAAATATATATTTGTTTGTCTAATAAATAATTATTAAATTTTCTTAGTGCTAGAACTAAACGTTTTAGGTTAACTGCGATTTTCTCCTATGCATATCCAGATCTGGAATTATTGAAGTTTAATATAAAAGCATGCATGCTTTATATTCTGATCAAAAAAATATATTCCATTCTTATTATGGCAGACTATAGTTTCCCCTCTTGAGCTTTTTGTAAATAACCTGTAGACTTTATTTAAAAAGCTCAAGAGGGAAAACTATAGTCTAGGCTAGAGAATGAGCATAGCTCTTATTTCTTGAAATTCATTGTGCATAAATTAGGACGGTCTACGGAGACACGGCGTTGTTTTTCGTATGACGAAAAAATTCCAATTAAATAAAATCAGGGCACGTGAAAATTGTATATTAAATCATTTTGTATGGCTCCTTGAAACGCTCTAGTTGCATTAATCTTACACACATGCAGTTTTAAAATACGTGCATGCTATCATTCACATCCGTTCATGCAACGAACGAGCCCATATTTCATAAAAATAACAAAATAGCTTTTGATGTCAACAACCTTCATTTTATAAATAATTCCAGCCGTCAATCAAGTAGCAATAATTTAAAACTGCAGCGGTAACCCATTTTATGTTCGGTATTTTATACCTTCGATTACTTGTAACATTTAAAACATGTTTACGTGAATTGACAGACTGATTAAGAGCAGTTAGAGTGGCGTATATCTTTTTGATTGCATGTCTGTGGAATATTGAAAAGTAACGAGCGAAACCATAGACTGTGACGTGCGTATTTATCAATGAAACTGTGGTACAGAAAGTGGCTAGTGGGTAAACAAACATAGGCGCAGCATTTTTATTTTTCCTAATATTTTTTCTTTCACCAAAATTCAATCGATTACGCAAAAACTAAACATGGGAGTTTGTGGGTCGTTTATAGAGTTCGATTCTTATATTAAATCTTGATATTGAAATATCGGGAAATTTGAGAACGACAATTTTCAAATTTGGAAACGAATTTTTTAGCACATAATATAAATTTGATTGTCTTGAGCAGGAGTGCTATTTAAATATATTGAAAAGTCTTTATTAATATTTTAGAGGGATATTTAATTATAAACGATTAAAAGTCAATAAAGTTCCATCAACATACCTCCAATTTTTTTGTTCAGACTGATTGGGTATCAAAACTGGTAGGTATGACAAAAAGGTAGCGACAATTTCGAACACCAAAACTCTGGCACGCGCAGCTACAAAATTGACGTATGAAACGTATGCAAACCGGTTTAAATGACCAAAATAAATTGGAACTAACTGAAAGTAACCGAAAGTTCTTTGAATGGCTAACCAAAAGTAACAAAAAACACCAAAACGGGCTAAAACGTATAGGAACAGATTAAAAATATGGAAGTAAGTTATAACTAACCTAAATAAACTAAATTTTGGGGACTATCCAACACTAACCAAAAACATTAAAATTGGTCATAATTAAGGTATGGAACCGGTTCAAATGATTAAAATAAGTTGGAACTAACTCAAAGTAACCGAAAGTTGATTGAATGACTATAACCAAAACTAACTAAAAGTATCCAAACGGGCTAAAACCTATCAGAACACATTCAAAATGTTAAAGTAAATTAAAACTAACGCAAATTAACCGAATTTGCCATTAACCAGAAGTAACCAAAAACGTTAAAATTGCTTATAGCGTACCGGCACCGGATCAAATAGCTAAAATATATTAAAACCAACTGATATTTCTCGAATGTTGATTGAACGACTAACCCAAAGCTAACCAAAAGCACCAAAAAGAGCTAAAACGTATCGAAACATTAAAAATATTAAATTAAGTTGAAACTAACCCAAAATAACCGAATATTGGCGACTAGCTAAAATGAAACAAATACTTTTAAAGTGGTTATAATAACGTACCGGAATCGGTTCTTAAATAAATTGGAATGACTAACTAAAAGTAACTAAAACACCAAAAAAGTGATAAAACGTATTAGAACAGATTAAAAATGTTAAAGTAAGCTAAAACTGATACAAATTAACCGAATCTTAGCAACTAACCAAAACTAACCAAAAACATTAAAATTGTTTATAACGTACCGGTTCAAATAACTAAAATATATTGAAAATAATTTAACTTTAACGAAAGTTGATTGAACGACTAACCAACACTAACTAAAAGCGCCAAAAAGGGCTAAAACGTATCGGAACAGATTAAAACTATGAAACTAACCCAAATTAACCGAATTTTGGCGACTAACTAAAGTTAACCAAAAACTTTTAAACTCGCATTTAAATTGGTTATAATAACGTGTCGGCACTAGTTCAAATTACTAAAAAAATTGGAACTAACTGAAAGTAATCGAAATTTGATTAAATGACTAACCAAAACTTATTAAAAGTGAATAAATGCACTAAACGGGCTAAAAGATATCAGAACAGATTAAAAATGTTAAAGTAAGTTAAACCTAACCCAAATTAACCCAGTTTTGGCGACTAACCAAAATTAACCAAAAACATTAAAATTGCATATAAGGTACCGGAACGAACCGGTTTAAATGACTAATATATATTAAAACTAACTGAACTCTACCGGTGGTTGATTGAACGACCAAACAAAACTAATTAAAAGTAACCAAAAGCACCAAGAAGGGCTAAAACGTATCGGAACATTAAAAATATTAAAGTACCTCGAAACTAACCCAAATTAATCGAATTTTGGCGACTAACTAAAATTAGTAAAAAACATTTAAATTGGTGATAACGTACCGGAACCAGTTCAAATGACTAAAATAAATTGGAACTAACTGAAAGTAACCGAAAGTTGACTAACCAAACATCTTAAATTTGATTATAACGTATTAGAGTCGGTTCAAATGGCTAAAATAAATTTGAACTAACTGAAACTAGCAGAAAGTTGTTTGAACAACTAACCAAAAATGACTAAAAATAACCAAATGCACCAAAACGGGCTAAAACGAATCGGAACAGGTTAAAAATATTAAATACAGTAATGTTATAGCTAATTATATATTATAGTTATTTTCCTAACAAGTGCGCAAAGTGATACTTTCCCGCACGCTAAAGCAGTTAGACGAACGACGAGAAGCGGAGTTCGGACATGCTTTAAGTGCGGGAAAGACACTTTGCGCAAGTATTAGGAACAATACTTTTTCTACGAGTACTCTAGAAAAGTAGAAATCTTATTATTGTATGCAGAAAGCATTAAAATATTGAAAAACCGAGTATGAACACGGCAATTATGCGAAACAAAATGAGTGCGCAAAGAGTTTCCGTGCGCAAAGTTGCATTTTGCGCAAGCAAATGTGCGCAGGAGTGCGCAAAGTAGGTACTTTGCGCACGCGAGTAGAAAAATATATTTTCCTATCTACAAGTGGAGGGTATTTTTTAGGTCTTCATATCTGCACTTTTCTTTATTTATTTATTTTTAATTATGATAATCTCTAATATTAATCTTAAAAATGCATTTCTTTAATTAAAAATATTATAAACACTCGTAAATATACAAAATATTAATTTTTTTAAACTCTGCTTTTAAAAACTATTTCAATTATAACACAAATCACATTTTTGCTTTTTTTATTCATCATTTTCAATGTTCCCCCGGTTGCATCTTTGCGAAGGACTGTGAATTTTTATTAATTAAAAATTAAAGATATTGCAATACACCATAATGCAAAATCAAATCGTTCTTATAGGATAGTATATGCATACTTTGATCGTAATATATGTAAAATTGCTGTTTTTAGCATTCTAATGGCGTTTAAAATTTTCCAATAATTAAATGGAGTAGGACTACTGATTTCGCTATTGAAAAATCAAAATAATAATCACAGCAATAAAAAAACTCAAAAGAACAAAACAAAGCAAAGATAGAGATTACGAAAATACTGGGCAAAATTATTTTGGAACATTTTTGACAAGTTTTTAAGTCATAAAATTTAATTTTAAGTATACAACGCTTATTTTAACAATCTAGTTGAATAACTAGTAAGTATACATAAGTGTATTCATTTCTAAATAATACAGCTTTTGTAAGTAAACCTTGTTTTCTGAGAAGATTCAAGCTATTTAAGTTTCATAATGTATCCTGAGTTTAAAATAATTTGTTAACACTAATTTTATTAATTCGGTTCCATGGCAATTTAACGGGACATCTTCATATTTATTGGTCCTCAAACCAGTCCAGAAAAAGTAGATGGCAAGGTTTTAAAAGTATTTATAAGCAAATATTCCATTCAGTTTTCAGAAGTGTGTTTATAATGCCCGCTCAAGCGACTGGGCTGGACTCGTCAGGCGGTAGGACTCGTGTAGACGAAAATATCAATTATGCTAGATTAGTTTCATTTTTGATTTGCAGATATAATGAACTTGTAAAGCGTTATTAGAAGCTAATTGTCATCTACTTATACTTGAACTAGAAACACATGCATTATTTTATTGCTTTATATAGTCCCCGAGGGACGTCAATGAAATGACATTTAATACTCACCGATGAAACAAAAGTTTTGGAAAATTTAGACTTGTTTTCTTGCAAACTCTACAATGATGAACCATGATAAAGTATTAAACCCTGATTTGCCTCAAAAAACTTACAAAGCACTAAAGAACACTACCCGATAGTAATAGATTTAAAACATGCCGTTTTACTACGACTACTACGCTATGTTGTTCTTCGGCCGGAAGCGGCCGAAAGTAGACGAGACGTAGCCGAAGTAGAGGAGGCAGCCACGCGGCATTGCCACTTTTATTTATAGAAATTCCTCGCATGCTTGATGACCATGTTTAAAATTCTAAAGTAGGTAATTACGTATGTTTTTTTTGTTAACTAACGTAGATTTAAGGTAGGTATTTATAGAATAAGAAATGTAACATGGTTCAATAAATTTAAAATAGTAAGTGGTATTTACAAACAAAATATACCTACTTGAAAGTTAAATTCACTGATTAATAAGGAAATATGGCAAACATGCTCTTGTACCACAGTGTGTGTTAGAATTCGATTTAATTTGTGGTACATACAAAAAGTAAATAAATGTATCCTTATTATTTTATTTTATCTAATATACAACTAGCTGGTGGCAGGATTGCGGTATAGACAATATTATGGAGAATATAACATCTATCCCAATTAACTAGTGTTGAGACATTAGTTACTTTACGCTTCAAGTTTCGAGACAAACTATGGAATATAGTATGGGCGAGCAGCAGGAAAATTACAGTTAGTTAATTATGGCTCAATCATACTACGAACATACAGGGTGTTATCACCAAACTATACGGTTAAAATGACAAGTTAATACACTTGTTAGGGTGTTTAAATATATCTTTAAAGGAAATAAGAGCCCGGGGATCAAACATCGCCGGCACCAATTATTTGAACCACCTTGAAGAGCAGGAAAAGTAGTAATGAGGCAGTGGCACTTATTTCCCTTATCCCATCAAGTATCACATTACTTCTAAGGGAACAATTCGAGATTTGTTGACATACTACTTTCTGATTCTAACTTATGAAAAAAAGTAGAATATTCATGTCAGGTTCAGGGGCAAGGAAACAATTACGTCTCAAACATTGATTTATCTCAAAAATAAATAAAATTGTTCAAATTTTTTTCGACAGTCATTTGCATGATCCTGGCGATAAAGCACGAACCTGTTCCGCCCTGTACTCAGCAAAGTTTCCTTTTACTTTTACTCCTTCTAAATTGTACGTTTGTGTAGCGACCTGCCGGATCCACAAACATGCGAACATTAATAATAAAAGTTTGCTTTCGTGTACTTAAAGAAAATAAGAAAATATGCAAAGAAAAAGTGCACAATAGTTACTCGAATATTGCGGGAATCAAGTACCGAAACGGTGCATTTGGTGAAAGGAAATATCTAATGTGGATTTAATGTAACCATATCCTGAATAATTTGTTGAGCAGTACAAAAATTTGCATGAAAGGACAAGAAAAAGCAGGATACAAAACAAGTCCTGCGTTAAAAATAATAATGTTAATGGTTAAGAGGGGTTTTACTGAATGAAAATTATTAAAATAATATTCTTTTTGAAAAAGCAGTGCCGTACTATTTTCCTCGATAAAAATTTTCAAGAACCTGGTAACTCAGACGCCGCTGGTGCCAAGTTGGTACAAACTAAAAATCTAAAAAATATCTTAAGCGGTCATAAAGTTAATAAGGAAAACCCTACTTTTCTACAATTTTCAACACTCAATATCTCAAAAATAAAGCGGTTGTGGACCTAGTTTGATACGATTTAAAATCATCCTATTTGGAAGACTCAATTACGAAAGACCCTGTATGTTAATGGTTTATTTCGAATTGTGAAATTTGTTACTGATTAAAAAGTATTTAAAATATATATATAGAACTTCAAACAGTATTCGGGGTTCAGTACTTCAGAAGATAATTCTAAAATTCTCAGCCTTAATCGAGTTGAGACTTCCTATTATTTCAAGTTTCTAACTAATCCCCATACTATACAATAAAACGTAAAGAGTAATTATCCAATAAACGTTTTCCTTTCTATGGAGTCAGTCCATTTTTAGTTAAGGGGGCACCTCACCTGAAAAGTATTTCATAACGGTGTCATTGTTAGCGTTTCGAGGATCGATTTTCTCTAGTAATCCAAGGCTCTTTCTTGCTGACATATGCTATATTCTAAGGATGTTTTTTAGATCTTATACAATGCTATGCGTTTAATTGATTAAATTGTATCCTAGGTGCCTCAAATAGTTTCCTCGCGATCTGTTTTGGATGCCAGGTTTCTGTAATTCCAGACGTATTCTTTGGTGACTCCAGTGCGTGAGTTCTCAGGCTTATTTTTAGCTAGGCCTTCGTATAAAGGCTTCGACATTTACGTAGTTTACTACTTTGCTCCGACACACACAGCATGTCAATGTATTCTGATGCTGATCCCCTTCATCCTAGATCATCAGCTTGGTCTTGTTCTTGAATTCTGCAATAGCATCTAAAATAGCCTAAGTGCTATTAGGTTTGTCAGAGCGATACCATGCTGATATACAATTTACTTTGACATGTATACAGGCGCACTTCATATATTTTTGTTTCATGACCTGCCTCCGGCTTAGAGTCGTCATATAGGCAAGCAGTTCTATCAACACTAAAGCCAGCAGTTCATCTTCTGCCATGGGAAACATTAAGGAACTGTTTCAAGAGTACAATGAAAGAGAAATCAGGAAAAAGAATCTTATGATCTTTAACTGCTCAGAATCTGCAAAGAATATAGACAATCTGGTCCGTGATGTGGTCGCAAGTTGTTGTCCCAATGAACCTTTTGATGCTGGGAGCTTTAATGCTTTCAGGCTTGGCAAGAAAACTGATCATAAGTGTCGACCTATTACGGTGGTATGCACTTCTGCTGATGTTGCCTCCACCTTAATAAAAAATTACAAGATCAAAAGTGTGACTCCTCTAAAGCACCTCTCTGTCAGACGATAAGACTCCAAAACAACTACAGCTGCATAGGAATGTCAGGAAGCAATTGCTAGAGCGGCTTGAGGCTGGGGAGGAGGACCTGAGAATTGTGTATAGCAATGGAGGTTCAAAAATTGTTTCCAGCCATAGGCAGCATTTAAACTGAGTGATTTGTCTAACAGGAAGCTTAATATAATGTATCAAAACATTCTAGGTCTTAACAGTAAAACTCATGCTTTTTATAAATCTGTGTGTGAGGGAGAGTATGCCGTGTCTGAAACGTGGTTGCAGGATGGTGTCTGTGACCAGGAGCTGTTCTCCAGTGAATACACTGTATATCGCAAGGATAGAAATTTGGAGGCTATGGGGGTCACTCGTGGAGGTGGAGTAATGCTTGGTGTGCAGAATGTTCTATGTTCAACCAAAATAGATCTCAATAATCTGGAGGATCAGATTCCACAGGTAGATGTGGCTTGCTGCAAAATCAGTGTGGACTCTAAATTTATCTTTATATTTGCTATTTACGTACCATCTAATTCTCCAATTGAAACTTGCAGGTTTTTATTTGACTATATTTCTACTCCTAACTATTTACAGAACCAGAAAGTTTTAATTATAGGTGATTTTAATATCAATAGTCAAGTTCCACAACCAATTATTAATACAAAGTTGGCATTACAGCATGATTTTTTGGCTTTTTCTGATCTGTGTCAATTTAATAATATTCATAACATACAAGGTAATATCCTTGATCTGGTACTTGCGAATTTTTCATGCATTGTTGATAATAGTGTTTCACTTGTACCAGAGGATGCGTATCATCTAAGTAAGATTTGTAACTTTATAGCAAACCCTAAAAGTCTTAACTATAATTTTAGAAGGGCTAACTTTCCCATGCTATATCACCTTATCTCTGAAGTTCAATGGAATTTCCTTCATGAATTTGAAGATATTAATAAGGCAGTTTCCAGTTTTTATAGTGTTTTAGATGATATCTTTGACAAAACAGTTCCTCGTTATAGACAACGTAAAAGCAAATATCGCTATCCCAGCTGGTATACTGCCCAAATTGGGGCAGCTCTTAAGGAAAAGTACAGGTTGCATGGCAGGTGGAAAAGAACTAAATCACTAGTTGACTATAATGCGTATAAAGCCTTACGATCTTCTATAAAGTCCTATATTGATGCAGCTTATAACGTTTATATAACAGATACTGAAAGTTCTATACATCATCCCAAGAAATTTTGGAAATTTATACAACAAAAAAGAATCCCTATTACTTTGAACAACAATGACAATTGTTTGTCTACTCCCCTGGAAATTGTGAATGCTTTTGCAAACTTCTTTGGTAGTGTGTTTAACAGCTCCAGTCCATCTGCTAATTTCAGCCATTTACAATCTGCTTCTCATAATATTCATATATATGAATTAAATCATGAAGATGTATTAACATCCTTAAAAAAACTAAAAAATAAGGAGCCTGCAGGGTTTGACAGTGTGCCTTCTTTTCTCCTTCGTGACTGTGCTTCTGCTTTCACTGAATCTCTGTGTATACTTTTCAATTTGTCTCTTCGCACAGGCACTTTTCCCAATGCCTCGAAACAAGCAAAAATTTGCCCCATCTTTAAGTCAGGTGAAAGAAATATGGTAGAGAACTATCGCCCAATCTCCATTTTGTCTTTGAGACCTGCATTTATAGCAACCTGTTTCACCAAATTAAACATCTTATTTTACCTAATCAGCATGGTTTTTTTTCAGTCCAGATCTACGGTAACTAATTTAACATCATTTCTGCAGAACGCATATGAGGATATAAATTGCAAATATCAACTTGATGTAATCTACACAGATTTTGCTAAAGCCTTCGACAAGATGGACCATGGTATTCTTTCCAAAAAACTTTATAAAATGGGCTTTCATAAACACCTAGTAGAGTTTTTCATTTCGTACTTATTGGATAGACCTCAGTTTGTGGAGTTTAATGGGTTCAGATCATCTATCGACGTCGCCTCAAGCGGTGCTCCCCCAGGGGAGTAATCTTGCTCCATTTTTGTTTTTGATTTTTATCAATGACATTTCTCCAGGTATTGGCAATGAGTTTTTACTGTTTGCAGATGACATGAAGGTTTTTCGTCTTGTTAAGAGTTATCATGACTGCATGCAACTGCAGGCAGATCTTGATACGATTTATGAATGGTGTGAAGCTAACAGACTCCCACTTAATCTTCAGAAATGTAAGAAGATGTTCAAAGATGAGATTGACTTTGGCTACGTAATAAATGATAACACTCTTCCAGATTGGGGCTCTCTTCGTGACCTGGGGGTCTGTGTTGATAAAATGCTTACCTTTAAGGTAATAAAGTCTTCTTTAAAGACCCTAGGTTTCATTATAAGATCAACTGAACAATTTTCTAACACTTCAAGCAGGACAATTTTGTTTAACTCCCTAGTAAAATCACGCCTAATGTATGCTTCTTTATTATGGTTTCCTAATTATGCAGTGCATATTACCAGGCTCGAATCAGTTCAGCGGAAATTCTACAAATACATTAGTTTCAAATTGGATGGTGTATACCCTGAAAGGGGATTTAGTCAGCAGTTATTGCTTTCAAGGTTTAATGCTCTGTCTCTTCATCAATCTACTATTTGTGGCAGTTTAGTGTTTTTATTTAGAATATGCAGCAGTCAAATTGATGCTACAGATCTCTTATCAGCTTTGAATTTTGTTGCTCCCTACATCCATACAAGAAGACACAATGTATTTTATCTTAACACTTATGGCACCAATTTGGTCAAGAAAGAGCCCATATATAGAGCATGCAACTGGTTCAGTGATGTTCATTTGCGGTTTGATGTTGATCTGTCTGGCATGACTTTAAATAATTTCAAATCTGTACTCTTAGATAAAGTTAGACTGTTAGTTATTTAACCAACTCATGTTATATTACCTACTATTAATTTAATATTGTACTAGTTAGTAAGTTTAGTTTTTCAATAATTGTCTTATCATTGGGATTTGTTTCCTGTTAGACAATAAAACTTTGAATTTGAATATACCAGAGTCATTTTCACAGAGCATTTCCTTCAATCATGAAGATATATTGTATATGCAATTCCAGTCACAATTCTTAGTGCAGCATCAATTTACAGAAGCAATATGGTTTAGAGGATGCTACTCTATGGATCAGAATCGCAAAAGCAGCAGCAAATATGGTGACAATGATATTGGCCATAAGAAGGTGGTTGACATAAAATAAAAAACAGCAAGATCGCTGCTGATTCTGTTTAAAATAAATAACATAACATAGCTTGGTATGTATACCATCATGTCATTAGCTCCTTTGTTATATCGCCAGTATCTATACTTGATTCCGGCATTTTTTACCTAGATACAAATATAATGACAGTTTTTCTTAAAATCAGTTTGCACAAATTTAGATATATTTTTGACCAATTATGGGAATAACTGCTTCAGTCACAACACAATGTCCCTGAGGTATACATAGACGACACACATAGCATTTTAGTTCTTTAATATGATCCAAACCACCTCAAGTGCACCATCAAACGCCTTAGACAAATCACAGAATACCGTTTCAGTAGGATAAATTACGGATTATTGATTTCGCCTATCGTTACCCATCGAAGCAAATAAAATATCTATGTGAGTAATATGATGAGACACATGTTTATAATCATGCATGTACGTAAATGTCGAATAGTCATTTTTGTGCCAAGCGTGTAAAAAGGTACTTTTACACCCTTGACTGAAAGTTGTTATCCGAGCTGTGCGAAGGTAACAGTGCCATTTATGCCTGCAAGTAAGATCTTAAAATTGTATTTTACTATTATTTATGTCGTCATTTAGTCCTTAGAAAAGAAGTTTCTGAACGCACGCCTTTGGGCTTGTTTACTTTCTTTCCAACTCCTTTCCCACACTTTTGCTTGTGGCACGATAAATGGTGCTTGAGGACGACAATAAAAGGATCTCGGTAGGAGCCAAATATTTGCATATCGTAAATATTTAGAATTTGATTGAAGCGGCAACATCTGGATGATGTGGTAGAAAATCATCGATTTATTTTCATCATAATATTTATTAGCTTATTTATTTTGCTGCAAAGGTAAATACTGTGATTAAGATACGTCGCTTGGATAATGAAATAATTTAATTTGAAACGCGATGCAAAAGCTACTAAATAACTTTAGTTTGACTGCTTTGAAATGAAAAACCTCCTGGAGTTTCTTTTTACCTTGCTTTAAGTAGATGTAAAGCGCCGGTTCTAATTCAACTCCCGCTCTTTCCTGTTTTGCTGTTCGTTTTGCTGTTTTACTGTCTGTTTTGCTGTTTTACTGCCTGTTATGTTATTTTACTGGCTGTTTGTTATTTTACTGTCAGTTTTGCTGTCGATTTTGCTGTTTTGCTGTTTTACTGTCTGTTTAGCTGTTTTTACTGTCTGTTGTCCAGTAAACAAAACAGGCAGTAAAAAAACCAAAACAGACAGTAAAACAGCAAAACAGACAGTAAAACTGCAAAACAGGCAGCAAAACAGGAAAGAGCGGGAGATGAGCTAGAACCTGTGCTTTACATTTACTGCTTTACCTTATCATCGGGTTTCCCATAGTATTTTTCACCCTGTCTTTAAGTATCATGCAGTCTTTTTTAAGAGACCTGAAATTTGCTCACTATTTTGGAAATCCGCTGCTGTTCTATACTCATGTCTGAACCAATTGCAAAAAACCTGATATAAATTTTATAGGATCTAAATTTTGCAATAAAAAAATTTTTGTAGTTTAATATTGAGACTGTTTCTTTCTCGAACGGTTGCCCAACTAAAACCAAAAATTTTGGCTCAATAGCATTTTACCTTCTAGATTCTCGTTTCCTGTTTAGTCATATAAAGAACTGTGTCAAATCACAGATGCTTTTCCTAAAATGTTTTTACCTAAACTCGAGTAGATAAACAACTTATGTTCTGGCTCAATATTCGCCATTTTTTACATGCATATCTTCATGAGAACATTTACCAGCTAGTGCCAACGTTGTTTTGGATAACCGCTACAATACTCCATACCACGGATGTAGTATGAATCACTGCTAATATTTACAGCATTTAACAGTATAACTGATCGATAGCGCAGTAATGTCGAAATTCGATTAAATATTCGGGAACATTACTAGGCAACGCAAACATATATCAAATGTACCTAATATGAATCAATTTTGAATTAATTTTAAATATACGAAATTTAAAATCTTTCTAAATCTGTATAAAGCTAATTATCTAAACTGTATAATGCTGTATACAAATCTGTCTAGAGCTGTAATAGCTTAAGCTTGCTCCAATTGCTGAAGATATCGTATATTAGCCGATACTTTGTCTAATTCATCATAAACATTAGTCGAAATTTGGTCTGAAACCCTGAAAACGATCAATACCGAAAATTTAATTTAAAAAACATTAGGATAACCGCTGTGGTACTGTCAGATATTTAAAATGCTAGGAGAGGCTAGTTCACTGAAACCACACCTGAGAAAAAAACTTTCTTTTGAAAATTTATACGTAAAAATCGAAACTTGTGAGCCAAAACTTTATGTTGGCAGCAGAGATAGACGCCAGTCAAAATGTAGTGAATAAATAATAAGCCGTGACTTATTATTATCAATAAAGCGTCAAACATATCGGTATCTCCGACCCATTTCATCCCTCGAACGTTATTCCTTTGGCACTGTTAAAAATCACAAAAGAGATATCGCTCCTTTGCCGCGTGACAAACGACGTGACTGACAAATTATTAGACGAAATAGGTAGGGAGGTGAACGCAATAAATCTTGTTTCAACGAACAGACGAGAACGTTTTCGTGTTTGGTACATCTTGAGTTACAACGACGAACAAGAATTTGCTTTTAAAATCTAAGCTAGGTGAAATATTCGAAATCATTTTTCTTGTATGCCTGAGGGATTATCTAGCATTATATATAAATCCACATTCCCCTTATTACATCATCGTAGGCAATTAATAATTTCACGTGAAGTTAAATAGGGACATAATAAGACCTCAACCACTTCCAGACGAAGTTCTTTCCTAGACGTGCTAGAAACAGACATATAGAAGCTGTCTAAAATGAATATGGGCCTGTCTAAAGCTCTATCAGATCTGTTTAAAGCTGCCTGAAGCTTTTTTATTCATTCTTTAATCAGGCCAAAGTATTTTGCGCTTAATGTGAGCTAGTAGTCATGATAAATCGCACAAGGTGCGATGCGCAATAGAATTTTTTCTTGCGACAATGAAGGCTATGACAATGTTTAGGGCTTGGTAACCCGCACCAGGCCTCCCACCCCGTACTTTGGATAAACCATAAATCTCCGGCTGCGATGTCTCCTGTCGAGATTTGACCCACTTGGGCCTTTATACAGGTCTGAAAGAAGCTGCCTAAAAAGCTGTTCAGGCGGCTTCACCGGTGAGCTTATATAAAAATATGCAACTCCAGGCCAGTCCCTTCAATGAATATTTTAGATTCAAATCGTGCATAAGTTAGTATTAGGGAAACACCTCAACATGTGTAGTTTGGTGATAACACCCTGTATGTTCGTAGTATGTTTGAGCCATAATTTATTTCACCCCAGGTAAACAGCAATTTGTGCATTTAAAGCATTGTGTTTCAGTTACTCCTTAGTCCGAACTTGGATTGTCGGTAGAATAGATTCCATTATATAAAACGATCGCTGAAAAGATAGCTAAATGTCACTTTCCGCCAAGGGAAACGGTTTTAAACGTTTAAATTTAATATATCTTTGTCTCCTTCAATATTATGTAAACGACATAATGTCAGATAAAGAAAGAACATATTTCTACCCTCTCAAATGCATCCGCTTCCGCACAATTACCGCTCTATTCTTCCTGCCGCGCAATTAGGAAAAATTAGATTTTGATTTTAGTGCCTGACAAAAACTCAACCCTGAAGCATCGGCCTTAGTCATAGCTCTGCTTGAGTTTGGCGCCAGAAACATTAGCCACTGTCGCTGAACTATTTGACGTCGAGATATTTAGTTAGTTTTCTCAAAATTTAGGTTTAGTCGAAGTCGAAGAAATGCAGTACACACGTTTACCCGTCAAACATCTATCTAGTCGTAGCTCTGGTTGGCTCCAGGATATTGGGCCATTTTCTCATGTGTTTGCACAGATATTTAGAAAATATCTCGGGTACTCTGTTACCCTTTTCCAAGCTTGGATAAGGGACATTTTGGGCGTTTTATAAACATTTTCTCAAGACAGAAGCGCTGTAGCGTCTCTCTTGTTGCCGATTGAAGAAGGTAAAATGACGGTTGGAAAATTGTTGTAAGAAGTAAGACAGATCTATTCCTGCACTCAAGATTCGAATCAAGTTTCGAAGCTTTATATCCCTGGCCTGGTGAAGTCAAGTTGGGAGAATAGCAGAAACAAAGTAACAAGGTATTTTGTGTGAACGGAAAAGTATTTAGTTGAATTAAAAGAAAGTTGGGTAATTTTTCAGTTTAACAACCACTGGAATTTGGTAAAAACACGTTTTGCTTCTTTATTTAGACACTTTTAAAAGACGTTTTTGACCATTGCTCAATTGTTTGGTTTTCCCACAAAAAAGCCCCAAAGTTCGACTTTTGAAATATAGGCATCATGACATTTTTGGCATCTGACGCAGGAGGATTGTTGCAATGTTGCCAAAGGTTGCACCTTTTCTTACGAGGTAAAGAAACGCAACCAAAAAGAACTAACGTAAACTAACCGAAGCTAACCCAAATTAATGTGAAAATAAATCACTTCTTTGGTTAATTGATGTAAGTTTAGATAATTATTGGAAATCATAGAAATTCACGATTTTTTATATTTCTATGCATTAAAAAAGTTAATATGTAGATTGGTGGAAACAAGATTTTCTGCATATTTTTATAATTTTGGTTAATTGGTTGGATCAACTTTCGCTTAGCTGAAATCAGTTATGTAAGAAATATTTGTTTATTTAGTATAGAGCAACCTCCCCAAATACAAGATCATAAAAAAAATTCTGCGGAAATGCATCATTTTAATTTTTTCAACTCTAGAATAATTGAAATCAGTTATATGAAAACATGTTTGCGCGAAGCGCAAGCCTTTCTTCACGCAAGCCTAGGCTAAACAATTTCGGTTAGCTTGGGTTTGCTTTAGTTAGTTTGGGTTAGCTTTAGTTAGTTTGGGTTAGCTTTGGTTAATTTAGGTTAGCTTTGGCGAGCCTAGGGGAAACAAATTCGGTTAGTTTTGGTTAGTTTAGGTTAGCTTTGGTTAGTTTCGTCTCGTTTAAGCCACGCACTTGAGTGCAAGCCTAGGCAAAACAATTTCGGTTAGCTTGGGTTAGCTTTGGTTAGCTTTGGTTAGCTTTGGTTAGTTTGGGTCAGCTTTGGTTAGTTTAGGTTAGCTTTGGTTAGTTTCAGTTAGTTTCATCTCGTTTAAACCACTACGCACTTGCGTGAAGGCAAGATTGCGCGAAGCGAAACGCAAGCCTTGGCGAAACAATTTCGGTTAGCTTGGGTTTATTTTGGTTAGTTTGGGTTTGTTTTGGTTAGTTTGGGTTAGCTTTAGTTAGATTTGGTTAGTTTAGGTTAGCTTTGGCTAGTTTCGGTTAGTTTCGTCTCGTTTAAACCACTACGCACTTGCTTGAAGGCAGAATTGCGCGAAGCGCAAGACTTTCTTCACGCAAGCCTTGTCGAAACAATTTCGGTTAGCTTGGGTTTGTTTTGGATAGTTTAGGTTAGCTTTAGTTAGCTTTGGTTAGTTTAGGTTAGTTTTGGTTAGTTTCGTTTCGTTTAAGCCCCTAAGCACTTGCGTGAAGAAAGGGTTGCGCGAAGCGTGTTTTGGTTAGTTTGGTTTTCGGTTAGTTTGGTTAGTTTAGGTTAGCTTTGGTTAGTTTCGTTTCGTTTAAGCCACTAAGCACTTGCGTGAAGAAAGGGTTGCGCGAAGCGCGAAGCCTAGGCGAAACAATTTCGGTTAGCTTGGGTGTGAAAAATGAATATCTTTCACTTCACGCATACCCTTCGCTCGCTTCACTCGACTCGAGGGCGTAACGAACAAGAACTAACCCAAGCTAACCCAAATTAATTTAAAATATAAATAAGTTTCACTTCACGTATGGTACTCCACTCGTTTCGCTCGCTCCTCGAAACAACCAACTAGGACTAACCCAACCAACTAGGACTAACCCAAACTAACCGAAGCTAACTCAAATTAAAGTAAAAATAAATCACTTCTTTGGTTAATTGTTCTTAGTATGGGTAATTATTGGATATAGCACCATCATAGAAATTCGCGATTATTTATATTTCTATGCATTAAAAGAGTAAATTTGAAAGGAAGTAGATCGGTGAAAACAAAATTTTCTGCATATTTTTATAGTTTTAGCTAATTTGGTTATAATTAATCCAATTACTAAAAGCGCGCTTTTCTTTTAGTAGTTAGACTGGGTTAGTATTGGCAAATAATATTATAGTACACAAACAGTATTTTCTTTGCTATTGGTTACTTTCGGTTTGCTTCCGTTAGTTTGGGCTAGATTCGGATAGCTTTTTTTTTTAGCTTGGGTTGGTTTTGGTTACCTTGGGTTAGTTTTGGTTGGCTTGAGTTAGTTTCGGTTTGCTTCTATTAGTTTGGGTTAGATTGGATTAGTTTTGGTTAGCTTTGGTGAGTTTTGGTTAGCTTGGGTTAGTTTTGGTTAGCTTCAGTTAATTTGGGTTCATTTGGCCTAGAAAGCAAGGAACTTCTCACACACTTTAGGCGTTACACGAGATGGATTATGTGATCGATTCAAATAATTAATTTCCTGCATTTTTTTTTTCAGTAAAATAATATTTTTCTTGCAGAAGGATGTATATTTATTTTTAGACAAATAATATAAGCACTTCATAATTATTGGATAGATCCACATTATAATTTTACCAAAATTGTCAAAAAAATGCATAAAATCTTGTTTTGCTGGTTTTTCTTTTAAATTTACTTCTTTAATGCATTAGAAAAGCTAGAAACGTAAAATATCGCGAATTTCTATTTCTATCTAACTGTGACCTTAGTTTGGCTTAATACAATACATAAAAGCGAATGGTACGTTTCATTGTGTGTATTTGCATCATTCATCTGAATAAAAGAGAGAAAAAAGACAATCATTGTGCACCATTTTCAATAATGCATTTTGGTAACAACTTTACAGCGAAATTTTTAAAAAGAAATCTGACAACAGTGAGCTTGTGACAAATTAAACATTGAAGTTTTGACCACTGACAGTGAGAAGAAGGAGGATATATTTACTAATTTACAACTAAAACTTAATTTTATTTAATGGGGCTATCAGTCGCTTTGAGTTAGAACCGAAATAAAACGTAGGCCTCTTGTTCTTCTAATTAATATTTTCAGACGTGCATAGACTATATTTCTAGTGCTTTTTTTGAAGTGATTCGGCAAGAGTAATGGCGATTGTAGTGCACCAACTAATGTGGAAAGAAAATTATTTAATTACATACGTTTTCCGGGTATATAACACTTTAGGGCAACTAAAAATAGCAACTTTTCTGTAAAAATTTCCTCATATCTGCTTTGAATATGTTTTTGGATACAATGGAGTGAGGATATCTATCATTTTTAGTGTTTTTCTAAGAAATACAGCGCCCATAGATTTGGGCGGTCAACAACTAACGCCTACGTACGCCAAATTTTCGACCTTCGGCTCTACGCATTTGGCAGCAGCTCAGTGTTGTTTTAATATTTCACTTAACGCGTGATCCTCCGCTCGCTACGGGAGCTCAAGAAAAAGAAACTAGCCAAGTGCTAACGCAAACTAACCCAAGCCAATACCCAAAATCAAGGAAAAAAACAACTTTGAAAAATATATGCCTGGAGGCTCAAAATTGGCGTACCTAGACGCGAATCGGTCAATTTGGTAACATCATAACCCAAGTGTCATGCGCATACACCCAATCGCCTGCGTTACGTGATATTCCTATGCGCAACAGCGAATTATTTCATTGCTCAAATCGAGTCTGGTTAAGATAAGGTAATGTCTTAATAATGGTTTTTTTTTTGGAAAAACTTCAATCAATCGATTTGTTTTTTTATTTTCTTTCCAAAAAAGTGAGGATCATTGAGATATTGTCACTTTTTTTGGTAAAAAATTGATATTAAATGTTCGTAATGTCGATGTCGGTGCAATAAGCCATATTTCCATTACAAACGCGACGTTTTTAAAGCAATTTATGCATCAAGTAGGCTTTTCACAATGCGAGGCAAAATGTCAAAGTTAGCAAAAGCCAAATTTAAAACCGTTAATGTCGATTTGTTGACAGCATTTCGAAAGCTTTTTAAAGATCGTGATCGAAACGCAATAAAAATGAAAATTCAAGGTTCATTCGAGCTATATAAAATAGTACTAAATTATAGCGATGCAGAACTATACGACTCTTTAGTAGGTAGCACTTCGTGCAAACGATTATTCATGCAAGTGCGTAGTGCCTTAAACGAGACGAAACTAACCCAAAGCTAACCTAAGCTAATCCAAGCTAACCGAAATTGTTTCTCATAAGGTGCAGGAAGAATGGCTTGCGCTTCGCGCCAGCCATTCTTCATGCAAGTGCGTAGTGCCTTAAAGGAGACAAAACTAACCCAAACTAACCCAAGATAACCGAAATTTTTCGCCTAGGTTTGCATGAAGTCATTCCTTATAAAAGTGCGTAGTGCCTAAAACGAGACGAAACTAACCCAAACTAACCCAAGCTAACCCAAACTGGCACCCGGCGCAAGTTATTCTTCATGCAAGTGCGTAGTGCATAAAACAAGACGAAACTAACTCAAGCTAATCCAAACCAACCCAAGCTAACCTAAGCTAACCGGAATTGTTTCTCATAGATTTGCATGAAGAATCGCTTGCGCGAAGCGCAAGCCATTCCTCATGCAACTGCGTAGTGCCTTAAACGAGTCGAAACTAACCCAAGCTAACCGGAATTGTTTCTCATAAGTTTGCATGAAGAATGGCTTGCACCTCGCGCAAGCCATTCCTGATGCAACTGAGTAGTGCCTTAAACGAGACGAAACTAACCCAAACTAACCCAAGCTAACCCAAGCTAACTGAAATTCTTTCCTTCGCGCAAGCCATTCTTGATGCAAGTGCGTAGTGCCTAAAACGAGACGAAACTAACCCAAGCTAACCGAAATTGTTTCTCCTAGATTTGCATGAAGTGCGTAGTGCCTAAACCGAGACGAAACTAACCGAAACTAACTCACAGTAGTTCGGACTATGTCGTAGGTAACGCGGAGTAGCTTGGAGTAGGTCGTAGGTAATGCGGATTGGCTTGGAGTAGCTTGGAGTTGGTTGTAAGTAGCTTGAAGTAGATCGTAAGTAACGCGGAGTGGCTCGGAGTAGCTCGGAGCAGGTGATAAGTAGCTCAGAGCAGGTTGTAGATCGCTCGAACTAGGGTGTAGGTAGCGCGGAGTGATTTGGTCTAGCTTGGAGTAGTTCTTAAGTAGCGCGGAGTGACTCAGACTAGCTTGAAGTAGGTTGTAAGTACCGCAGAGTAGGTCATAAGTAGCTCAGACTAGTTTGAAGGAGGGTGTAGATAGCAGAGAGTAGGTTGGAGTAGGTCGTAAGTATCGCGGTTGCAGCTTGGAGTAGGTCGTTAATAGCGCGGAGTGACTCAGACTAGCTTGGAGTAGGTCATAAGTAACTCAGACCAGTTTGGAGTAGAGTGTAAATAGCTGAAACTAGGTCGGAGTAGGTCGTAGGTAGCGCGGAGTGGCTCGGGGTCGGTGGTAAGTTGCGCTGAGTTGCTCGAAGTAGCTAGGAGCTGGTAGTTTGAGGTAGTTTGAGTTATTACTCACTTCTTTCGCTCGAATAGCAAACACAACAACCAACCTGAACTAACCGAAACTAAGCAGAAGATTCGGATTTTGATTTTCACCTGCGCAAGTAGTCGGGTGTTTTAGTCATTTTGCACAAGTTTAAACTTAAAACTTGAACTTTGGAGACTCAAATGTGGTGGTTCCTCAAATTTTCTTCGCTTCATCTCAACCAGGATCGCTTAAACTACTCGAGAACAAAAGAAAATTTGCAAGGCGGACAACCTATAAATTATTATCTTTTCAACCAGACCCCATGTAAATTGTAATAATTTATAATTTGTAATAATTTCTATATAAAAATATTCACAAAATGAATGATAGTAATTGTATTTATTAAAAACGTCACTTCTGACATGAAAGTATGGCTTATTGCACCGACATTACGAACATTTAATATCAATTTTTTACCAAAAAATCGTGATAATATCATAATGATCCTCACCTTTTTGGAAAGAAAATAAAAAAAAACGAATCGATTGATACCAAAACGTTTCCAAAAAAAACCTTGCCCGTAAGTTGCCACAAAGTGATATGTCACCCGTTTTCCATGCCTTGCGAGCATATAATGGTATAGACTCTATTCTAGACGTTGCTTAGAATCAGTGAATATTTGTTTTAGGCGAGGTTTTTGGTCTGTAATTGAATGGTTGTTAAACTGAAAAATTACCGAGAGTTGATTAAATTCAGTAACACAAGAAGTTTAGTTAGATATTTACTCAGAGTTATCCTAATGTAAATTATTTAGTTTTATGTGTGAAAGGGATAAAGTGGTCAATTGTAAAATTAATTACCACCTTTGTGGTCATACATAATTTAAAATTAATTGTTTATACCGACCGGTAAATACACTTCTTGGTAAATTTTCGTTAGTCTATCGTCAAACGTTTTAGTGATTCGATGCTGCACTTAGCAATGGGCATTTGCAATAATTCGTCTATTTCAGCAGTATTCTTTTATTTTAGTGTTCCGGAAAGAGGGAAGAGAGTTACATATTTAATACATATTTAATATTAAGTGGGTTTCAACAACGTATGTTTTATAGCTAGTTAATATTATAAAGTATATACTTTGTATGGGTGTAGTGAATCATAATTTTGATGAATTCCATATTTATTCTTAGGGCAAGCTGTCTAAGCTGCATACAGCTTTGTACAGGTTTGCGTAAAAGCTGTGTAGAAAATTGTCTAAACTGTAAATAGCTTTATACCGATCTGTACAAAAGCTGTATTAAGCTATCGAAAAAATGTATACAGCTTTATATAGCTTTTAATGCCATATAAAAATTGCTTATATTGTATAGAGCTTAGACAGCTATAGCTTTTACACAGATCTGTAAAAAGCTGTATACAGTTTAGGCAGGTCTTTAGACAGCTTAAACTGCTTTTTATACAGTTTAGACAGCTTTATACCGCCACTCACAGCTTTTTATAGTGCCTTTTACAAACCCATATAAAGGCCCAATTGAACGAAATCTTGGCAGGTGACGTTAGGGCAGGGAATTTATGGATTCCCCAAAATTCGAGGTAAGGTGCTTCGTAGGGGGTTGCCACGCCCTAAAAATTGTCATAGCCCACTTCACCGAAATTTTTTTGCTACTGCGCATCGCATATTGCGCGGTTTATTCTACCGCCAGCACAAATTAGTGGGTTTTTAATTTCCATTGAGACTTATCGATCAAAGCTCACTTTTATTGATTTTCTTTAATAGGCACTATGTCATTTAGGCAATTATTAAATTAACTTTAGATATAATGACAGTTTTCTCTTGAGTGTCGATAATCGCTTCCTGCTGATGTCATTTATCATATTTTTTTATTTCCTTGCTTATGGAGTCACAGAGCGATTATTCGTCGATACCTTGTCAGATACCAGCTATTATGATGAAATTTTTATTAAAATCAACTTGAAGCCGTGACATACCCAGAAGGAACATAATCTAAATTTAGAATACAAAGAAATGATATTATCAGCAACTTCAGCGAAATGGATAAATCCAGAAGAGACTATTTGTTAATAGGTTTTCAATTCATATTTCTGGAACAGACTTACGCATGCCAGCTTTCCCTCGATAATACACGAAAAATTGACTAAAATCATTTTCCTCTATATAGAAACAAGACATTATTTCCGAGAGTTCAGTCAGCTGAAATTAAACTTTAATATAAAGATATTTTAATTAAATTTGAATGGTAATTTTTGTTTGGAAAGGAATAAAACCCGTATTCGGAAGGTGAAAAATGTAAAATTTCGGCAAGATTAATGAGCCTTTCAGAGGCGCTCTTTATCTTAATATAATACAGGTTTTGATGTAAGAATCACGAATTCATTCATCAAAATCCCCTCCCATTATTTTCGAAAATTATTTCATCCCACGATTTTTAATTTAGGGTGAAAGTTGGAAAATAATTCAAGTTATCATGTCTAATCTTTCTAAGACGTTTTGATTGCGGCAGGTTACGAAGCGTTTTAAATCAGATATAAAATGAAGAGATTTTCTTGCACACTTTTAACCTAACAAACAGCAAATTCTAATTATCAGTATTAAGTATATATTACTCCATCAACAAAACTTTCTTACAACCATTACAAGAGCTTTATAAATATGCAAAATTGCGCCTCACCATTCACGTGTATTTTAAATTTGAACTTTCTCGCAGATTAATATATAATGCGGCACCATTCGATCTAAAAATTCCCCAAATTTAATTCGTGATTCGGGGCACTCTTTAAAAACCATTACCATGCATATTTGATAAGCTAAAAGGTCAGAGGGCCGTTAAAATTTCATGTTACTCCTTTGCGGAGATTTTCGGATCGTTTGTATCGCCCCGTTTTAAAAGATATATTTACGTGTTGGTTAATAATTGAGTAGAGAGCCAGCACTACGTAGCAATTTTTAGAGTTTTTATGTACGTTTTGTATGCGAGTAATATAAAATTAAAACACTTTACGGAATTTAAATTTTATATCAGGGAAAATTATGACAGGGTTTAGATGCCTGCAGATATGCTATTAAAGTCCTGAAGAATTTGTAAAGGAAGGTAGAAATTTCGTATTTTGTTTTCCTTTTTTATAAAGCTTCTCCTTGGTCGTAGAGAAATAATTTAGTTTTACTGATTAAATGTGATGGGTCAGCGTATAACATCACTGAAATCAGCTAAGTTATCTCAAAGAATGAGCGTAACAGGATTCTTGCAAGTAAAATTAAAGAAAAATTGGCAACCATCCTTGAGGAATGACAAAATGGCGACACGTAAAAAAAACAAAAAGGTGAATCACCTGCAACGAAGACTGTGAAAACTCCCAGTTACGGAGTGAGCTCAGGCACCAAATGAATAATACAGTAAAAGTAATAACAAGAGCTGCCTGAGAGTTAAAAATATGTGCGGTAGAAGATCCCCAGAAACATACCTACTTCAAAAAACTTTTCTACCACATCACCACACACTGCCAGCCACACTGTTCCTTGTTATGATTTCTATCGATGGAGAGGGTAGAACTCCACAAGATATTCCTTTCCAGAGTTTAAACTAGCCTCCTTCCTACTAACTACACACTACATGCCCCATGCGAGATTATAGAAAATCACACTAGAATTGAAATAATGCTGCGTTTAATGCTGATATAAGCTCACAAATAACTTTCATGATGAAGTATTAATTACTAGATAACGTAAGGTTAATTGTCTCAAAATGGCAATTTGTAAGTTTGTGTTCATAGTAGTTTTCCATTCTCTTTCACACTTAAAAAAGGTATAAATAACCCAGTTTATTCCAGAAAAATTAACAACTCAAGAAAGGACTAAAAGAACGTGAAAAATACTCCTAACATCTAATATAATAGAAAAAAAAGCAAGGACTATAAATTTTAACAATAAATTCCAGTTGCCACCAGAAAGATTCCGAATGGATTACACCATTACCTCCTATGGGAGGTAATGATTACACCCATAAAACGTATAACCTTTATAAAATTAAAGACGTTAACGCTGTTGACATGCAGGTTCTCGAAGCAAAATTGATATTTCAATCCCTAAAACTCACTTAAGATTATATTTACTTTTATTTAAGGGAACCATATGTGTGACCCTCTTCACCTTTTCTGAAGGACACTGATAAAAGCATATTGTTAAAGCCGATAGTCAAATCACCATAACGAAATGTGGAAGCAAATTACCGTAATTAGTGGGAAAAGCATTATCATACCGTGATTCCTTAGGCTTAATTAGGACCGATTTTCAGAAAGACATTTATAATATACGATATTAAAATTGTAAGAAAATTATAATAAAAAAATTATGACTGTCCCTCGATTAGTCTCTGGAATGGAAAGAGTTTATAATCCTTGAATTCAGTTGAGATGGTGATAAGTTGGCAATGATAGCTTAATGTTGATTACCTGACTATAGGGTTTCTATATTTTAATAAAATTTAATTTTTTAGTGTTGTGCTGATCAAACTTGTCTTCTTTCGCGTAATATTTTCTATATCATCGCATATCTGCCTTAATACTGATTCTATGAAAAAATCTATGCGCTTTTCTCTGGCCGATCATGATTGCGACTGCGAAGACTTTGCGAAATCACTCCAAGGCTCTGTCCAACTTTCACAGCATTGTTGGAAGAATCACATAATCGAAAGCCTACGATAAATCATGTCAAATGTCGGTTTTTGATAACGTTGGATATTCTACTTTCCTATTTGAATCGCATTTTAAAACAAACATGTTATCTCCTGAAGATACCAGAGTTGTAAATTGGTCTGAAGATTATCATGGAATTGAGTGGGATAGTGGACATATAGACTTGAATGAAATGGAAGATATTTTACACAAAGTGATTCAACCCTACGAAAATCCTAAAATATACGTAAAAGGTAGACGAATAGGTTATTAATAATATTCCTGCTGGTTCTGAACCCATATTAAGCAAACTTAAAAGCATACCAGAGTGTTTTTCTCATAAAAATATCAATCCATGCCATTGTGCATTAGCTAATGTAAAATTACTGCACCAATATAAAAATTCATATTAATTTATTTGTTTTATTTCCCATTTCAATGCACTATTTTACCCCCACTTCTATTTGACTGAATAAAACCATATTAAATTCGAGTTTATCAGTATTACCGCTAAAATGTAGATTATATGAGGCT
>MU185310.1:46879-58033 GCA_016904865.1 Pissodes strobi
ATTTCCACCATCTCTGTCGGCAAAGTCGACGACGCGTTTCGATCTGTATGGATCTCGTCAGGTCGATGCAGCCGTATTACTAATAACATCTTACCGCTGCGTCCCGTCAAGTACGGTTCATAATACGCACCCAAAGCAATTTCCATCATCTCTGTCATACGGCTGCATCGACTTGACGAGATCCATACAGATCGAAACGCGTCGTCGATTTTGCCGACAGAGATGGTGGAAATTGCTTATGGTTCACACACTTTGGCTTTCCATAATTTTGGAGACCTTAGTAGTGAATTGAACTCGCATATGGTATATAATATCCGCTAAAGCCACGATTTTTCTTCTTCATATATATATATATATATAGGGAGCCGGCAAATATATGCAGGTATAAATGAAATGAATGAAATTATACACATAGCAGCAGTAATATCATCTTATGAATACCAGTTAATCAAGTGTACTAAATTGATAGGGTAACCTGTGAAATAAATAGATATGTATATATAGCCAATAAGTAAATATGGGTAAACAGAATGATTATTAAGCAAAACTGAGCTATATGAATCTCATGGCAGCGATAATGTCATTATATCAATAAAAATCCAATAGACACACTAAATCAATGAAGTAACCAATGATGTAAATAGGTGTAAAAACGAAATGAGCTCAGTTCGATTCAGCTTTTAAAGCGAAAACTTAAATTACAAATTTCAGCTAAATAAACACTGTAAAAATGAACCAAGTAATTCTCATAACATTAACAAAATAAATTCTGAAAAATCATCATTCATCATAAATCAATTGATTTTCGTACATTGGTGCAAAAACTTGCTGCCTTCTAGAATTACTAAATTAAATTTTAACATCAGAGAGAAAGGATCGGTATGCGATAATGTTTGAACTAATGACAAATGACGTAAGTAATTGTGTGACTCACGAAATGAAATGAGAGAGAATGGATCGGTATGAGATAATATTTGAACTAAAGTCAGTTACTAGCATGTTAATAATACAAATGAGGCAAGTAATTATGTGACTTACGAAATTAAATTATGATATGAGAGAGAATGGATCGGTATGAGATAATATTTGAACTAAAGTCAGTTATCAGCAAGTTAATAAGAAAAATGAGGCAAGTAATTATGTGACTCACGAAATAAAATTATGATATGAGAGAGGATGGATCGGTATGACATATTTGAACTAAAGCCAGTTATCAGCAAGTTAATACGACAAATGCGGCAAGTATATATGTGACTTACGGTCATAGCATAACATTTAAATGTACGCAGTACAAAAAGGTTAGGGCAACTAATTACGGTCCTATTGTTAGGCATTCGATATTTGAGACGATATTCGACACGATACTAAAGAATTTAGTCATTTCTAAACCAAACTATGACAATTACGAGAACGGATTTGATAAGAGATAATGCTAGACCTAAGATCATTTATTGGTAAGTCAATAAAACTAAAATAATAATTATCGATAAACGAAAACAATAAATAAGAATCCTATACACGATATAAACCGCAAATGACCTACAATCATTGATTACATATTCATTAATTAAAATTATATAGGGCGGTAAGAGATATGCGGTACTCAAGGCAAATGACCTACAGTCATTTGATTATATATTCATTAATCAAGATGATATATAGAGGTAAGAGATATGATATATAGGCCTGGTACAAATTTACTCTTTTTTTAAATAATTCCCCGACTTTACTAAGCTTTTTCCTTCGTTGTTGCGCTTATTGTTTTTCTTGATGCCTTCTATGCTTTAGCAGTTTTTTAGATTTATTTTATTTCTACATCTAGGCAAAGGAAAATTGTTTTTGGTCTGGTTTTCTAATGTTTACTATTGTCAATAAAATCATTCATTGCCTAACATATTATTTTTATGTTTATTTCTGTACTGCTTTGAGCAATTGTGTCGGGTGTTCAATTTTGGTTTTTTTCTCGCTATTTTTTGCGTGTTTTATAGTCGTATTTTATCTATTTCAACAATGTCAGAGTCAGTCGCCCTTTCCTATTTTTTTTTAGAATTTCGTGTGATAGTCGAGCTTTGGTTCTTAAAGTGTCTGTTTTATATATATTTCAGCTTTCTTCATGTTTCATTTCTACATTTGCTGCTATATCTGTACTTCTTGTCGTAGTTTTACATAGGCTTTTCTTGAATAATTCTTGTATGAGTTTCTAAATATGAAAGATTAAATACGTTTCTATTTTTCTTTGACTTATTTGTTCATATTTATTATTAATATTAAGTTCTTATCTTCATGCATTTCTTTATTTGATAGCTCAAAATATACTTATTTATTTCAAAATGTAATTTTATTGTTAAGAAAACAAATATATTTCAGGTTAAAAAGCTGTTTGTGTAAAGTTTTGATTTATCCCTGATCCTGTTTATCATAAATCGAAAAACGATAATGTCATAAATCTTTCTTTTGCGTTGTTTTTAACTTTCCTCTGTTGTTCTTTGTGTATTCATTCGATATTCCTGATATTGTAAAAACTTTCACGTTTTTCTAATCGAACCTTTTATAGCGCGTCGCCTATAATCAGTTTATTTATGACTGCCATTAATAAAATTACGCCCGTTGCTTCGATTAAAAGGCAAGCGGGAAAAAACAATAGGTATTAAAAGAAATAATTTAATATCGAACACGGTGTTGGTAAGAGAGGTAATAAATTATGTTGTTTCCCTTGGGTATGTTTATTTATCTACAAATGTTATTATTATTGTTTGTCATAATTTATTTCGTTATATGAAAGGTGTTTATTAATTATACTACACTAGCGTAGTATAAAGCATGTACAAGTTTTTAAAAGGTTCTTTCAAATCCTTTAGTAAAATTTTATCATTATCATCAAGACGCTCTACAATGCAAATAATATTTAATTCAGGACTGGAAATATTTTAAATATTGCCATGCCTTTTTAATTGTACGATTTTTAAACAAAAATGGACATTAGTGAAAGTCCATGGTTTTGACAGAAATGAAAAATACGCAGAACAAAATTGGAAAGGGAGAGCAAAGTTGTTTAACAAAACAGGGCATACCTACATCTTAGCTCATGTGATTCTCCGCCACTGGTTCTCCCGATGCGACGCTGACTTAGAACAACAATGTCAGCACCTGGACTGTGAATATTTTAAGATTAAGAATTTGTTAACGTTGGATATGAAATCGATCATCAGATTGAAGTACACCAAACGGATTTTACGAATATAATCGGATGCTACAGGATGGATAAAGCGCGTGGGTCGCTAAAAGACAATGTTGCATTTGTTTATATCGACGATGTGCTGTGTCTGCAAAAACTATTGAGGAAGGTCTTGAGAACTTCATTGAGTCCCATTAATCCAAGTTGATTATACGTATTAAGTACCTCCCTTTTGGATCACTAATACTAAAAGAAAATAAATAAAACAGGTAGGTAGATAGGTGAACAGAAAGATCGGTTTATTACCAGAATCTGGTTGTTTGTAATTACACTGGTGTTCAAAAATTTCACTTCAAGTCAAACAATAATATTATAGCTCCCAGGGTACTCTGCGTTCCCTAAAATTATACCCGACGGTTGCAACTATGTTTAACGAAAGAGGAAAAAAGATGAAACAAATTTACTTCTTTTTACCTGAAGCCCAAAGCTGACGTATTGCAAAATGATTTGCTATCAAAACAATCAGTTATTGAATTAACCAAAACATGGTCACGTTCCGTTCACACTTCTCGAGTCCACTCGAACGTAATATCCACTAAAAACATCGTAGCTATAATATGTTAAATCACCCGTGACAAAGCCAAGCAAAGAAGTTAATAAAATTGAATGCGATATTATAGAAAATCAATTTAGAACCGACAAAATACGGCATTTTATGATTGTGGATGTCCGCAATTGTCTTTCACCAATTGTCTTTCACCATGAAGTAGCAATTACAAATTAACGTATGGTATGTCCCAAAATGAGATAATGTGCGTATGTTTTCATGGTTGGTGGTCAGGACAAACAATTAATTTGTAATCATTTGATACCATAAAGGTGGGGTGTCAATTTACTGTATAATTAACCACAATCAAATTAGTGGACTGTATCGAAATAGGGTGGTGGAGGTTTTACACATAGGTTTTGAATTGAAACAGATAGGTATGTTATGTATTGAGTACTTTAATAATGCAATTCTTAATTTGCATTTCATATGAAAAATATGTACAATTCTAACTACTTTCACTCATTCTTTCATTCACACATAAAACTAAAATATATACAACAGGTTATTTATAAACATATCTAATAAAACGCGTTGTTTCTTTGATTCAAAAATGAAATGTCTTTACTGAATTCAAAATGTAATAAACTTTTATGTTTTCAAACAATAACTGTTTCTCACAGAATACCTTGATCTCCAATTTTCTCTAATTTACTCTACTAAGACAGAGATCTGACTTCAAACCTTTGATTTGAATTTTACAGGAACAATTTGTCAACTACAAATCTTCCACTGCCATTTTATCTGCTTCTCTTCAACCACAATGTGAGACGAGACGCTAAGTCGTTTCTGGCTTCGAGAAATTGCGTTAAAACGCCCAAAAGAGTTCTTTGTCTAAGCTTGGACAAAGAGAACAGAGGTACAGCAGATATTCTCTAATATCTGTGCAAACAAAACTAGAAAATGGCCTAAAAGGATTTGACCTTTGCTGCTCTTCGAGTGAGAGTTTTTACTGCACTGAAATCTAATTTTTCCTTGGCGCGCGGAGGGAGCAATAAAGCGGGAAATTACGCGTAGGATTCATTTGAGAGGGTGGACCCATGTTCTTTCTTTCTTTGACATATTGTTGTTTACACAACACTGACGGAGACAGGGATATATTAAATTGAAAACGATTAAAAACGATTTTCTTGACGAAGTGTCATTTTGCTTTCAGGGGATGGTTGCATATAACGGAATCTATTATACCAACAATTCAGGTTATGGACAAATTGCTTTTACCTGGGGTGAAATAAAGATATTCAAAGTTTAATTATGGCTCATTCATACTGCGGACATACAGGGTGTTATCACCAAAATATACGGTGAAAAACGACAAGTTAGTACACTTGTTGGGGTGTTCCCAACAGTTGGATTCATACTCCTTTACACTCTAAAAGCTCTAAATAACCCCGTTTCATCTAGGCAAATAAGAACTCGAGAAAAATAAATGGACAATGTTTTGAATTACCAAATTTCGGCAAAAGCTAACGAAAACCAAAAAAAAAAGCAAGGACTTGTCCTTGTCCCAAGAAATAAATATATATTACAGTCAAATTAGAATTAAGAAATTATGAAATTTTTTTAAGCCAAGTTAACAAAGCAACCACATGTATTGCTTCCTTCACTCTTTCCGAAAGACAATGAAATAAAAGGATATTGTCAAAACAGATAGCCGAATCACTACAACGAGATGTGAATGTAAATTACTGGGTTTTAACCGTAATGTGACCAACATAACGCGTGCTTTATACACTTTTTCTATTTTGCAATTATTTTATTATTAAAAAAAATAAAATTTTTATGAGATATTCTCGCGAGAGATTTCAAAATTTCTAAGATGATAACGAAATTCAATTTTAAAACATCTGAAAATCACGCTTTTATGTCTGTCCATAAAAAATCACGTACCAGCCATAATACGTCGAAAATTAGGTTAAAGAAAATGAGTGTTACGAAACGCGTTGGCATTTCATAATGGTTTCAATACGAACGCAAAATAGAATTAAACCTTTTATTGCTTCTGGAAATAAATATATTTTATTTTTTCGAAATATATGTGGCCACCAATGAAAAATAAATTACTTTTTATCGTTTTATTTAAATGCTTAAATTTGATATAGTTTCCGTTTGATACTGGCAATATTTAAATACTCAATTTTCTGAATAATGCACGTGGCAAATATCTGTGCATTTTTGTTGATTTGCAATTTAACCGTGACAATAGATTACGTTTGAAATAATTTTAATCTGCAGCGAGTCACGTATAGTAGTAAGTGCACGCGTTGAATCTAAATGTGTTCCATGTAGAATTTCGCCTGTACGGGTTGTCCGGTTTTCATGATAACTGGTGAATTTCTCGTTTATTTTACTTTTTACGTGAAGCGAAAGATGTCGCAAACAGATTTTTTTAAGGTTTCCATAGTTTTTGAGATATAGGCAAGCTTTAAAAATTTGCTCTTTTTGACTTATAGAATTCAGTGATGCAGTGACGTTTTTCTACGAGTGATTGCGCTCTGATTGGGCTATGACGGAAATATATTATTTTTTAATATAATTTTTTCATAGTTCGTTCGGGTTAGTTTGGGTTACCACACGATAAGCTTTTCAAAAAAATTTATGTTATAGCCAATGTTTCTAAAATACGTAATTTTTGGTAGAATACTTTGGAGAATAAGGCCAAAAGGACCGCGTCCGGACCAATAAGCAAACCACCAAGGTTCTACCTGGAGAAAAGGCTTCTAAATCCTCGTCAGGTGGAACAGCTATCTCCTATCCCAGAGGGACAGCCCTCTCTTAAAAAGAATGAGGGCACACCACACGGCACAAGAAAGAACTGCCCACGCAAAAAATGGCGGTCTTCACCAGTAAAAAAAACCGTTTCATAAATCCTTGCGTACGCAAGATTTTCCCGTATGGTACAATACTTATACTTAATCAAAACATTTTTATTTTTAAGTCAAACTGAAACTACTATACAGTTGGCAGACGTAGCTGGATTTCTCTTTCATTTTTCGATGCTGGTTACGATATATCCTGCTATTTTCTAAATACCCACACAAAAAAAATCAAGAACTGATAAATCAGGTGACCTGGCCGGCCATCCTATGGGACCATCAGTTAGTACCAATTCAGTGACCAGGAAAATTATTTCCGAAATATTTTCTTATTACTTGAAATCTGTTTTCATGAAAAGATGTTATTTAGCTGGACTAAAGGAACTTCATTCAGTTCAGGAAAAATATTTTCCAATGTTTGAGATACACTTCTTTCAAAAAAATTAAACTTCACAGAAGCCATCTGCCCTGTCGCTCCCCAGGAAAATTAACATTTCCCCACTCGTAAAGGAGTCTTTCTATACGATTTTATAGATTCAAAGGAAAGTTTTTATAGCAGGCTAGATGATACACATATTTATCATAATAATTATCTTTATGCCCAGAATGTTTGGTTATCTTTCAATATTCAATACTTAAGTGAATATTCAGAGTTGTATCTAAAATCTGACATACTTTTGGCGGATGTCTTGAAAACATTCAGATCAAGCTGTACGAAAACACACAAATTCGATCCTGCACATTACTACACATTCCCTGGTTATACATGGAACTGCATGCTAGAACATACAGGTATACAGCTAGAATTTCTCACTGATATTGATATGGTGATGTTCATTGACAAGGATATAAGAGGAGGTCTTAGTCAATGTTCAAACAGAAGAGCTATGGCAAACCACAAATATATGCCCAGTTACAACTCCAGGAAAATCGACACACATTTAATGTATTTTGACATCAATAACCAATACGGATGGACCGTGTCACATCCTCTTCCATATACAGATTTTTAATGGGTTGATGTTTGCGAAATTCCCGAAGATTCCAACACATTTATTTATTTCCTAGAAGTGGACTTATAATTCCTCGAATAACCGCAAGACCTTCATAAAGATCTCCCTTTCTGCTCCGAACACGATAAAAATCAATCAAAATTAATAGCTACGCTGTACCAAAAAGAAAAGTATGTTGTTCACTACAGAACTCTCAACAGGCTCTAAATAACGGGCTAGTATTGAGATAAATCCATAGTCCACTCCCGTTTTCTGCGCACACAGCCAAAAAGCATTGGGAAAACCCCAACAAACCCTGTTAAATACCAACATTGGCCTACATAAAGTAGGTGATTTTTAGGGCGTAGTACCTGTCAACTTTGACATTCGACATCTGTAGTAAGACAACTATTTGTATAGCTAGGGCAGCTATTTAGATATCCAAGACTGCATTTTAGGCAGACTAAGACATTATTAATTTAACAACAGATATCAACAGATACCCGTATTCCTGTCTAAAAAGATGTCGTAGCTCTATAATAGCCTGTCTTATTACATATGTTTCCCCCTAAATGACATCTGTTTCCCTCTAATTACACCTATGTCAATCAACATCTTCGCACACACACCGCTCGTCGAGCGCCATAGGATTTCCCTTTAGGGTTTGTGCCAATGTCATAAAAAAGATGTGAAAGTTGGCAGGTGCCACGCACTACAAATATCCTAGGTCATGTGTGTTAATATAAACCGGTATTAAACAGGGTTTGTTGGTGTTTGTGTAGATTTGTTCGGGTTATCCGATGTTTCAGGCTGCCCGTGCAAAGTGGCGCAAGACGTTTAGTGACTAAAGTGCCGTACATAATAATTTTCATTATCTTGAACAGTGGCGGCTCGCTTAATACACTAAGTGAATCACCTTAGATTTTTCCAACTTATACTATTTTTCAATTACAATCACTAAAACATACTATATTAACTTAAATCATAAACAAATCAACATAAAATTAAAAAATGTTGAGTTGTTCAATCTCTATGAATAGAAGACAAAACGCGCAAACTTTATTTCCATTCCATGTCGAATCGCCTTTCGCCCTTATTGAATCAACTCCTGTTGCGGTTTATAACGATGCAGTTGTTTACGGTGGTTGCCATGGCAACGCACCATATTGTCTCTATATTATAGGTAAGCGCTTATGGGAATGACACCACCTTGAAAGCAAGATTAATTTCCGAATTGGGATATCGGGTGTTTTTAATTCGTGTTTAACAGTGGTTGCGACGTTGCATTTGCGTATAGGTGCGTGCATTACTTTTGAAATTTCTGTTGGTTGGTTTGAAGCGCAATTATTTTTATTAGCGCAAAACCCTCGTAGATTCCGTCCGGCTTTCATGTCGCTCCTACGATATTCTGATCGAGGCAATTAAGTGTAAAATTTCTGTCGCTAGACAAACTTCAATTTTGGGCGGTTTGAATTTCGCGCGTACGGTTCCTGAGGTCAGGGAAAATATCCGTTTCCGAAACCGTGTCATGGCCTGAAATCTTCAACCTCGTGCGCAATGTTGGGTCTTATTGATTTTTGCGTACTGAATTTTGATTGGTTATTAATTTTTGGTTGCGATGCGTAATTGTTGTCAGTCATAATTTTCGTAGTGAGAGTTGAAAGATTATTCCACAGATGTGACATGTTTACCGGGTGAACTGAGGTCGAATTACTATTGGTCAGTTTTATTTTTTGTTAGGGAAAATTTTGGAGGAGGTTCCTTTGCTTCCGGAAAGTGTTGTCTAGGTCACTATACGTTCGATTGCCTTTCAGAGTAGTTTGGTGTCGGTTGAAAGTGTAATTTAGTTTTCCCTTTGTGGGATTTTCCAATCGACCCAGTTTTTTTGAGTTTCAAGCCTTGCCTGTACCTTACCTTTATTTAGTTTGTTGTTTGGTGCCTGAAACTCATTCCGTAACGGGATTTAGTACTGCTTTTTGTCAGGTGAGTTGACTTTGTTTGTTCTGAGTGTCGACCATTTTGTGGAGCTATGTGGATGGACTCGAATTCCTTTTAATTTCCCTTACAGGGGCTTTTTCTTCCATCTATTGAGACAGCCTAGTGATTCCAGCCTTAAGCAGGGCTCTACCGTCGGGTCTACTTCTACCGTCGGGTTTACTTCTACTGACGGGTTCTACAACGCCTAACTAAGTCTTCGGCTGGTCTTTCTTGACCGGGCTATCTTCCACTACACGTAGAGTCATTCCTTCCTTCCTTCTTCCTTTCTTCGGTTGAGCCCACGTTGGGCGCCAAAAATTTGTTACGCTTTTCATTTTCTTTAAATAGGCGCAAAACCATCACTCCAGCTTTGATGGAACCGAGAGTGGATAATCGCAAATTAAAAGGAAAATTTAAAGTTTGAGGATTTAAAATTAAAATGGAATGAATTTACGTGTGGCGATACGTAGACTAGAGCGTACACCGAGCGTACAAATTAGGCCCTAGCTCAAATGTCAGAGAGTAGGGGTGGGATTATTTATAAGGCGCCACAGACTTGTAGACGGCACAAGCAAGAAATAACTCAAAGTTGAAATATGGAACTCGTTTTAGTTTAAGCTTTGCGACAAAATGAAAAGATAACCAAAAATTTGTTATTTTTCTATCAAGGAAACCAATTAATAAAATAACAAAAATAAGTTAGAAAATTAGATCAGATTTAAAATTATGTAAAGTAAAATTTGGTACTAGGAACTTTCGCTGGAGTGGGGGGGTTGAAGAGGTAATAAATTTTGATTCACCAGTTCTTATTGTCACGAGCCGCCACTGATTTTGAAAGTTCTCTATAGCAGCCATATTTAGAGAGAATAATAGCAAATTGAAATTGTCTTTCTTAGAACTTTGATAAATTTATCGTAGATTCGACTTTACTACTTTAGATGTGTAATCCCAAGGTTTGCAGGTTAGTACCCCTCCCCCCCGAGTCGAAGACCCCGCGAACCCTACGCACATGTGTACTGTAAAGAACTGGTTGAACAGGTTTAGGTGAAAAACAAAGTCTGTCGAACTGACGGATGAACTAGCAAAAATGTAAGTAGGCTACTGAATTATATGTAAAAAACTTTAGAAGCAGCATTTTTTGCCTTTCCGATAAAGAGCACAAATTTTCAAAATCGCTCTGTACGTGAAAAACGAAGGGGGCTGCGAAAAATCTGTTTGTGTCTCTTTCTGTCCCTGGTAATAAGCGAGGAGCCCCACAATTACAATGAAAACCGTACTCTCTGTTTACTCTATAACTTACATGTGACGGTCTTTGTATTCAAACTTAGGCATCTCATTTAGAACTAGTCATGGCTAAAGTTAGCATGGCAAATTAAGATCGGTAAGGGTAAGGGCAAATTTCATCCTTATCCAATTCATAAACAGTTAAAGAAGTAAAATTGAGTAAATATCGCATTTGCAAAACATCCTGATACTACAAATCGTTTGGCTGTAAATGGTTTTTTACATCAACCTGAGTGGCTCGTTAACTTGGGCCGAGTAGAAACACCCACCCAAAACAAGCTTTGGCAAAAGAAAAATATATTT
>MU185310.1:58433-82496 GCA_016904865.1 Pissodes strobi
TTGGTGGGCTTGAAGATCGGTCTTATGTTTTTCCCTGCTAATATTCTACCGATGCGGTCTGTCGTTCCTCTTATATATGGAAGGACCGCGAAGCCTTTAGGTGGTGTGTTTCCTTCTCCGACATTTTCTTGTTTTCTTCTCTTCGGTCGCATAGCGCGTCGAATTTCCTGCTAACGATAACCATTAGCCTGCAGAACTGTGTTAAGGTGGTTTAACTCTTTTGCTACATACTGTGGCTCGCATATCCGGTGCGCTCTGTCCAAGAGTGTTTTTATAATGCCCAGTTTCTGTCGTGGATGGTAATTGGAAACGTTCTGAAGGTATCGGTCCGTGTGCGTGGGTTTTCGGTATACTCTGTGTCCTAGGGTCAAATCAGCTCGTTTCGTTACCAATACGTCGAGGAACGGAAGTGAGTTTTCTTGCTCGATTTCCATTGTAAACTGGAGACTTGGGTTACACATGTTAAGATGGTTTAAGAAACGATCCAGCTCCCTCCTTCCGTGTCCCCATATCACGAACGTGTCATCTACGTAGCGCAACCACTAACTCGGGCGTTTTTCCGTGGACTGCAATGCCGTTGTTTCAAATTTTTCCATAAAGAAATTGGCGATCACCGGGCTAAGGGGACTTCCCATGGCTACACCATCCCTCTGCTCATCAAACCAGGGTTTCTACGATCAAAGAGAATTTTCAAAACATCACAGGCACACCGGATCTACGACAGATTAGAACAAGCACTGCTGAGAGAACGGATCCACCACACGCGGCGAGAATTGGCACATAACAACGCGCAACTTCTGGCACTACATTTGAAGTTGGCATGCACCCTACGCAAGGCAGACTGGGATAAAATTGACCAAATTACCTATAAGTTAATGGAAATAACTGGTGCTAGGACTGAGGAAAATCAAAAGAGCAAGTTCCACTGCATAGAAACAGCCATCCCAACTTTGGACGCCAAAAGAATAACAAATCTAACCGTCAACTATCGGCAGCTGAGACCGCCGTATTGATAAAAGGAGGAAACTTTGCTATTACACCCCGATTAATCCCGGTTGAGGACATAATATCCAACGTGGAAGCCGGCATCAAGAACCTGGAACCGGGCTTAGCCGAGGAGATGAGGGCTGAGACCGCCAGAATTTTGAAGAAAGCTAAGCCGCCCAAGAGCAATATTACAAGGGAGGAAACACGTGCCCTAAGTAACCTCAACAGGGACCAAAACATTATTGTGCTGCCTGCAGACAAGGGGAACGCGACTGTAATACTCAACACCATGGATTATCAAAACAAACTGGAACATTTGCTAGACCCACAGACATACAAAAAGCTTCCACGAGACCCTACGACGAAAGTCCAAAGAGAAACAAACCGTCTAATAAAGGCCTCGTCACTGGCACCAGAAGTAAAGAACAAGTTGACGAAATCTGAAGCGCTTCCGCCAAGACTTTACGGGTTACCAAAGGTCCATAAACCGGAAGTACCTCTTAGACCTATTATGTGTGCCATTGGCTCACCTACATATGAACTAGCCCGGCATCTTTCGAGTATTCTCACGCCATCGTTTGTGAGGGACTCGACAGATTTCGTTGAGAAGCTGAAGACTATTACTCTGTCACCATCGGATATACTGGTCAGTTTGATGTGGTGTCACTATTCACCAATGTCCCCTTGGAAATAACTCTACAAGAACTGAGAAGCAAATTTCCAGATGACATTTCCACCCTGTTCCACCATTATTTGACATCGACATATTTCCAGTGGAATAATAACTTTTATGAGCAGAGTGATGTTGTAGCCATGGGAAGTCCCCTTAGCACGGTGATCGCCAATTTCTTTATGGAAAAATTTGAAACAACGGCATTGCAGTCCGCGGAAAAACGCCCGAGTTACTGGTTGCGCTACGTAGATGACACGTTCGTGATATGGGGACACGGAAGGAGGGAGCTGGATCGTTTCTTAAACCATCTTAACATGTGTAACCCAAGTCTCCAGTTTACAATGGAAATCGAGTAAGAAAACTCACTTCCGTTCCTCGACGTATTGGTAACGAAACGAGCTGATTTGACCCTAGGACACAGAGTACCTACCGAAAACCCCGCACACGGACCGATACCTTCAGAACGTTTCCAATCACCATCCACGACAGAAACGGGGCGTTATAAAAACACTCTTGGACAGAGCGCACCGGATATGCGAGCCACAGTATATAGCAGAAGAGTTAAACCACCTTAACACAGTTCTGCAGGCTAATGGTTATCGTGAGCAGGAAATTCGACGCGCTATGTGACCGAAGAGAAGAAAACAAGAAAATGTTGGCGAAGGAAACACACCACCTAAAGGCTTCGCGGTCCTTCCATATATAAGAGGAACGACAGACCGCATCGGCAGAATATTAGCAGGGAAAAACATAAGACCGATCTTCAAGCCCACCAAGAAGATTCAGGAACTTTTGCGCTCAGCAAAGGATGCCAGAGACCCACTGACTTCGGCCGGTGTCTATAGAATTCCCTGTTCCTGCGGCATGGTCTATATTGGAACAACAAAGCGAAGCGTTAACACACGCCTATCAGAGCACAAAAGATCTTGTCGTCTGGGAGAGACGGAAAAATCAGCCGTGGCGGAACACACTCTTTCGCAAGATAACCACAGGATACTTTTCGAAAAAACAGAAGTCTTGTCAAGGGCCACACACTATCATGCCAGACTGAACCGGGAAGCCATAGAAATTCATAAACACAAAAACAACTTTAATAAAAAGGAAGAAGGCTTACAAGTTCGAAAAATATGGCACTCCTTACTAGACAACACACAACCAAAACCGTTCGCTACCACAAACAGGGAGACCGTTTAGTCCTCCGTCCGCCCGTCGCCTACAAGTACGGCGCGATCCCAGTTGGACACATCAGTATCTCAACGGACGCAGACGAGAACACTTCGCCCAAGACGCCACTGAGGATGGCTGCCGCAGTTGCAGCCGAAAGCTTTGGAAGCATTTCCATTAGACCACGGCCTAACAGCCCGGAAAACACTTGTATTTATAATTCCGGCCGTGAAAGCCTACATTCCTATGTTAGACTTATTATTGTTTGTATCTGGTGCGCACTTTCATTGGCGTAACTCGATCCTATCTAAGCTACAGCTACATTACCGTCTCGGTGTCCAACCAACGTATGGCTTAACTAAGCTAGTCATATACCAACACAACGCGTATATAGTCGTAATAATATGATCATGATTTCATAGGGCTTGATAGTACTCAAGCCAGAGATTAAAGTAGAGGTAATTTTTAATAATCATTGTTCCTTTAGCAGAACAAAAATCACCGAATCGTCCCACTGAACAGCGGCTACTTGAGTTAATCACTTCATAATTTTAAACATTCATTAATATCGTCCGTTTTCCATTAAAAAAATATAATCCATTGGAATTCCCATTTAATACGTGACCGCCGACATAACGAAATTATAACAATCGTAAGCCTATTTAAATCCCCAATTTGCGAATAAAAACGGCAAAATTGCTGTTTATTTCAAACTGGTTCAATTAAGCGATTTAAATTTGTAGGCACAAAAGCAAATTTAGTGGACAAATTTGAAAATTTAAATTTTAACAATTTTTAATGTTATATGTACAGAAGGGCCAGCATACTTTCATATTTTAAAAATAATATTTGAATACTCTTTTTCCTGGTCAGACGAAACGCTGTTTGCTTTTAATTATTTAATTGTGAATTAATGATAACTATCATTAATAGTTTTGTATAATAAAATTAGAGCAGCACTTGGGTTCGAAAATTACAAAATTCAGTTAATATGGAAATGGATTTCGAACTAGAGCAATACATTGTACAGTGATACACTATAATTTTACTATACTACTCAATATCTCAAATCTGCTCTGTATTGTTAAGGCACATTCATCATTCAGTTTTAATCATAGTTTTCTCGAACGCATCATCATCCATTCATCATCATTCAACCTATTCAAGGGATGTAATAAATGTTCGTTCACCACAAAAAAAAAGCTACTCAATGTAAATGGTGTTTAAATGTTTTTAAATGTGAACTAGGTTTTGGTCTTATGTACTTAATTTTTAGAACTCCCAACGAACCTCTTTTCAAAACATCTATCTGTTTGCAATAATTTCATTATGCAACTTCTTTTTATTTGCTCAAACAATATCAACTTCCAGATGAAAGAAGTACTTAACTTTTGCCAAAACCTAATGACGAGACATAAAATGAAAAACATTTCATAATTACTTACTCTCCCGCTCTCATTAAGATACCAAACGTGAGACAAGTAAAAAGAAATGTAATTGGAGATTGAAGTCAGTTTGAACATGAGAAGAGCAATATTATCGAATAACCCAATATTCTCACCTTTTTTCAGTTTAAAGGCTATGATATGGTATGGTATGGTAGGTAGAGGGGTCGCTCGGCAAGATTTTCCCTTCAACACGTCGATCACAATTTATCTTTTGTGTATACCCTTCTATTTTACATGAAAAAATGAGCTTTTGTAGATCTCCCGGTGCCACATGCTAGATGCTAACGCGCTTAGGGCTGCTTGACTATCTGATAGGATATAGAGCTTTGCACCGCTTAGGCCTTTTTTGGTCCATTCAGAGATGACTATATTGATAGCATTTAGTTCTGCTTGAAAGATTGTGGGAGTGTTTTCTAAAGGTACAGAGATTCGACACATAGGTCCGTAAACTACGGATCCCACTCCTTACATTTTTGATCCAACTATGTGCCAGACAAGTGATCCCCTTTCTAGTTATTTTAGTCTTTCCCCTGTAGTGTTGCGGTCTTCAATTACCAATTCAAAGGAACTATCAAAATGTAGTTTTGTTTCCATTGTATCGGTTGGTTTGGTCATCGCCTCTATCTGGATGTCCTTCAGAATTTTAAGATGATCATTCATGTCTCCTGACTTCAGTTTTTGTGTCTCAGTGACTCTATACGCACTGGTCCAAACCTCCTTTTCTATGCATATGTGCAGCGGAGGAAGGTCAAGTAGGGTTTCCAGAGCTGCTGCAGGGCACGTTTTCCTAGCTACTGTTATATCAACACGCAGGGCCAGCGCGGCGTTTTAATTTGCCAAAACCTCCGTAAATTAACCATGAGATGTCGAATTGTAAAACATTAGTACCCCAGGTGAGTAGAGTTAGAAACTCAGAATCTCACACTGATCTATCAGTCAGCCCTATGGATTCTGGGGAGGGCAAAAATTTGACTAATAGGCTACACACATCCATGAGAACGGAAGATAATCTAGAGGAGCTGCAGCAAGAGATAAAATCCATTAACTGGGACATAATAGGATTGTCCGAAACACGCCTACCCGGCGAGGAAACGACAACGTTAAAGTCAGGCCACCTGCTCTATCAGAAAAATCAAGATATAGACCACCATACCGGAGGTGTTGCTTTTCTCGTTAATAGAAGAATGAAACACAGAGTGACTAAGTTCTGTGCGGTATCCAACCGAGTTATATACCTAATGCTGGAACTGAACAAACGTTATGCGATTCAAATAGTAAACGTATACGCGCCTACAAGCACCTCGGAGGATGAAGAAGTAGAACAACTATATGAAGACATAGGCATCGCAACGCAGCAGGAAAAAACGCACTTCATAGTCATAATTGGGGACTTTAACGCCAAAGTTGGAAGACGGAAGCTTGAGGACTCTGACTTTATTGGTCATGATGGACTGGGAGAAAGGAACAACAGAAGGGAAATGCTAGTAAATTTCCTAAACAACGAAAATCTCTACTGCTTAAATACATTTTTCAAGAAAGCACCTCAACGGAAATGGACTTGGAAAAGCCCAGACAACTCAACGAAAAACGAAATCGACTATATCCTCTCTAACAATTGAAAACACGGTAAGGACGTTTCAGTTTTAAATAGAGTCGACACCGGAAGTGACCACAGAATGGTCCGAGCACGGTTTCAATTTAACATCAAGTTGAAAAGAAAAAAGCTTGGTAAAAAACCCAGATTGGCGACAAATGAGGAACTCAGGGCGAGACACGAGGAATATCAAAGGGTAGTAACAAGATATTTACCACCAGAAGAAGCTCTAGAGAATATGGACATCAACCAGTTAAATGAGAGAATTACATCATCTTTACATGCAGCAACAAAAAAGGTATGCTCTAAACTAAAAAAGGAAAAAGACTACAGACTCAGCGAAACAACAATTGAAATGATGAAACAGAGACGGGAAATGGAAAAAGGGTCAGAAGAGCATAAAGCACTCAACAAACGTGTAAAAAAGGCTATCCGCAAAGATCGGAGAACATACAGCACCAAAATCATTCATGACACGATCGAGAGGAACAGCAATATGAGAGTCCTCCAGTCTCGGCTGTCAAATGGAAAAAGACGACTCAACAGTTTAAGGAACAAACATGGCGTGATCGTATCAGGCCCCCAACAGATTGCTCAGGTTACGGAGAGATTCTACTGTGAATTATACTCGTCTGTGATGCCTAATACGGAAGACACTCATCAGCATATCTTGGTGTGCAACACAGGCTCAGAAGATATACCGGAAATATCCCTAGATGAAATAAAAATGGCTTTACAAAAAATGAAGAACGGAAAATTCCCCGGAGAAGATCACGTCACAGTGGAAATGCTTAGACTTGCAGGAAATAGACTGGTGAAAACAATTCAAATCCTGCTTAATAAATGTCTAGAAGACAGCAAAATACCAGACTCCTGGTGCAATGCGGAAGTGGTACTGCTATTCAAAAAACGAGATACTACTAATCTCGAGAATTATCGCCCCATCAGCTTGCTGTCACACCTTTACAAGCTTTTTACCAAGATTATTACTAACCGTCTTTCGAAGGAACTAGACTTTTACCAGCCAGTAGAACAGGCAGGTTTCCGAAACGGATTCAGCACAACCGACCATTTGCAGACGTTACGGACCCTAATAGGAAAAAACCACCGAATACAACGTTCCTATATGTCTGGCATTCGTCGAATTTCACAAGGCATTCGATTCAATAGAAACATGGTCCTTCTTGAACGCCTTCAATAAAGCCAGAATAGATTCAAGATATAGTATTCTTATTAAAAATATCTATGAGAAAGCAACAATGCACGTAAGAATCGATGAAAATATCAGAACAAATCAAATTGAATTGAATCGAGGAGTACATCAAGGAGACATAATATCACCGAAGTTGTTTACCTCGGCGCTTGAGGATGTCTTTAAGAAGTTGGAATGGCAACACAAAGGGGTTAAAATTGACGGGATGTTTCTGAGTCATCTGCGATTTGCTGGTGATATTGTTGTAATTTCAAACAACTCGGACGAGCTGGGAGAAATGCTGCGGCAGTTGAACGAAGCTTCTAAGAGCATAGGTCTAAAAATTAATATAAACAAAACGAAAGTAATGATTCCTAACAACATTCAGATCTTCCTAGACAATCAGATTATTGAGAATGTCACCGAATTCATCTACCTCGGACAGGTTGTTAAGCTGGGAAAGGAGAATCAAAAGGCTGAAGTAACCAGACGCGTGCGGCTTGCTTGGGCTGCTTTCGGCAAACTCAAGCATATACTCAAAAATCCAGACATCCCAATAAATTTAAACCGGAAAGTGTATGATACGTGCATTCTACCGGTGGCGACGTATGGTCTGGAGACTATGACGCTAACCAAATACAGCGCAAGTCGGATGAGAATAGCTCAGAGAGCCATGGAGCGAGCAATACTGGGGATCTCTTTAAGAGACAAGGTGAGAAATCAGGAGATCAGGAGGAGGACTAAAATCGTTGATATAGTCGAGAGAGTGGCCGAATTGAAACGGAGCTGGGCGGGACACGTAGCGAGGCAGGATGGAGAGAGATGGACCAAGAGGGTGATACAGTGGACGCCTAGAGAAACAAAGAGAAACAGAGGAAGGCCACAGAGAAGATGGACGGATGACATCAAGGAGTTAGTCGGTAGAGACTGGCTTAGAATTGCCCAAAATCGACACATATGGAGAGCTCACGGAGAGACCTATGTCCAAAAGTGGATTAACGAGGGCTCATGAAGAAGAGAAGAAGAGTTATACCCAGATAGGCGAGCCTTTATACTCTTGTTAGCTTTCCCTGTGTTGTTATTTCCCTTGTTTTTACCCACCACACTAAGTAGGCGTAGGTCATAATGGGCTTAACAACAGTGTTATAGGACCACCAGATGATGGAGGGTTTCAGGCCCCATGTTGTACCAAAGAGTCGTCGACAGGCCCAAAGCACTGCCGTTGCTTTTTTGATAGTTCTTTCCAGGTGTGGGTCCAGGCTAGTTTCTGGTCAAGAACGATGCCAAGATACTAAACCTCTTTTGAAAGTCTACAGTTTTCTCTCCCAAAGTGGGTGCTTTGAGGTTCAGCTTCCTTCTTTTTGTGAATTTTAAGGCTAAATAATAAGACTAAATATCTGAAATTGAATTGCTATGGGCATAGTTAAACCCTATAATAAAGTACTATTAGAAAATCATCGATATATGCGTCTTTGATTTGTATCTCAAATTGAACTTCATATTTCAGAACAACCCTAGTCAGAATAACCAAGTTTTTTAGGTCTGTTAGGGAGAGTGTATGATGCCACAACTTTTTTTGTTAGATATATATTCAACAGGGAGTTTATCAGGTTTTTGAAGTTAAACCCCAGAGTTTAAACAGTTTTACGGAGTTAAATTGCAAAATGATAGTAAATTTATATTATTAAAGCTTTCTTAACTTCTTTAGTCTCAAAGGCAACAGGTTTTGCCAAATATCTAATATACGTTTTAGTTGGGGTCATTTTGTCATAAGTTTTAAATAATACACGTAAACCTGAAAAACAATTTAAAGCACATGAATAATAGAGACCGATGGATCAGGGAAAGGAGTATTCAAATATGATTTTAAATTATACGATAATTTTTTTCTGGTCATTACATGACATCAGTAACAAGGTTTCTTATCGTAAATCTAACTCTGATTTTCATATTTTGAAGGATTTCCTACTTCTACTTGTATTTCCAAACCAAATTTTAATGACATCGAGAACATCTAAAAGATCGTGCAAGATAATGCTGTTTAAAAGCAGACACATTAATTTAAAAGATACGATCTTTACATAGTGTGTCATTGTGTCCCCTTTTGATATCGATTCTCTTTTTATTAAGCTATATATCTTGATACTTGTTCTATTTTGTTTTTCTTTAAGGGTAATAACGATAACAGATGCTGTTATATTTTTAGGGGAATATAAGTAATATAGTAAGTTAGTGTTTAAATTTATTTCATCCAAAAATGTCAAATAAATGATAATAATAGAAAATGTTAAAATTGTAATTGCCGGCTGCTGGTTTAGGATACTACTGACCGTAGCACTTAAAGCCGAAAACTTGCCACTGCCCATCAGGTTTGTTTAAAATTCATATTTATTGAAATATCTTATTTTGACAAGTATTTAATTATTTTAAAACAAATATTAATGACATAATTATTTTTATGCAAACACCACAGTAGAAAAACCTATATTAATATGTCAATTGATTTCAATAATGCAAGTTTACACGATTTGTATGGGACAAATGCTCCTTCGTGATGGATAGTGGAACTATGTGATTTGTATGAGAATGAATCTCTATTTTCCCTTATCTCTTTTATTTATATAATAATATTTTGTAAGGAAGACTAATTAAACTAAGCTTACAATTTGAGCGTAACTTTACGGGAAAATTTCCTGTTTAAATTAGACTTAACACTTTGTGCATGGAATTGCACTCAAACTAACCTTAATTTATCGTAATCTTATCTTAGCTATTTAATCTTAATTTATAAATTGATGCTATATGCTATAGATAGACAATGTTGTGAAACGAGTCACAACAGGTGATACAATATTTTATAACATGCTCTTGGACTATATTATGTCATTTTAACTGCTAAATAAAATACTATTCAACTTCTATTTAAATTAAAAGCATAAAAATATGCCTAGAGCACGATACATTTTTCCTAGAAATTAAACTATCAAAGAGTTCCGCCGTAACAGAAAGATCGGCAAAGTAAGCCACAAATAAATTCCAAGAAAATATAACTTGCATAAAAACCTTTGTCAGTTTCCGATCGAATCGATCAATATTCACCCTTTCCACTCTAATAATCTAGTGAAGGATTGTCTAGAACTACCCACTTGCAAACATGGCTTCTAAAACCATCCAATAACAGCAAGCGTTTACCCCACTCAATTAATGCACTCAGCGAGCGCGACGCTGACATCATCCCTTAACAAAAGTCAGTCTTTCAGTTACCTTCAAGAGACTCGCTGCGTTCTCGTCCCTCTAATCTCGTTCGGCTAAGGCCAATTTCTCGGTATTTACCATTTCGTCTCTACAGTTCTAATTACGTTCAGCTTAATGCTAATTTTTCGGTATATGTACCATTTCGGCCCTAGCCATTCCTATTTACCCTCGGCTTAGAGCCAATTCCTTGTTCTTAAGTCTTTCGACTCAGATAATTCGATATTTGTATATCTCCTGTTCCAAGAACACAATTCATGCGAGATTAATTGTCCAATAAAACCAAGATTTTTTTTGCAATAATTAGAACTTATCTTTCACACAAGTGTGTAAATTGTTCCTGTTTAGTATAGATACAAAGAACTAGTCCAATGTCCTGTCCTAGGATGTACTATTAATCACATATTTTGGTGTAATAAATTAAATAGGTAAAAGCAAACTTGAGCCTATTATTACATCTGGTCCTTCGACGAAGATAAAATAAAATTTGGAAAAGCAGTTCCATTAATTCTAATTGGATTGCGAATCGAAACCTCGCAAATCTAATATTGGTCCTTCGAGCCGGATTTTAGACATAAAACCAGTGTTCAAAGATTGTAATAAACTGTGATGATACAAACAAAAAGTGTAGTGCAAATCTAGGACAGCAACAAGAAAAAGCGCCGTTCCCCAGTTTGCCGACTGATTCCGACGGAGATGAAAGTTTCCTTCTAAGAACTTTAAGGTCGTATTTTTTCATTTTATTCAATTATATATTGAATGAACAATAACATTTCTATTTAAATTTGAAAGACTCAATTTTCTGTGAAAGATATGAACAATTTTAACCTCGAATTTAATGCTGTGTAGATATAAATAAAAGTAAATATAAGTTAATCCTGTTTCGTAAGTTGATTACAATTTTTAACGATCTCTTATTAAAACATAAACTGACTTTTTAACAAATAAGTGATTTTTTCGATTGATTAGTATATTTTTTAAACGATTTTGATTAATCGTATTGCTATTTTTACCTATTACTGATATCTGTGTTCTGTATTAAGTACTGTTTACAATATTTTACTAATATTTTTCTATTTGTCGATATATTTCTCAGTATGAAGGCATTAATTAAGCAAAGAAAGAGCAAAAAGGCTAATATAACTCGTATCGAAAACTGGTGTGTTCAAAATAGCCAGTTAGTTCATGATATTTCTCTTTATGAATCTCAAAAGGAGATGCTAATTAATGATTTCACACAATTTACTAGTGTACAAGATGATATTGATGAATTGGACGATTCCGATAGTCAAGTTAGTGTAAGAAATGTAGTGGAAGATCAGTTCTATAATACTTTGTCAATGCTTAATTCAAAAATTAAGTCACTTTCTCCCAGAGTAAGTTCTGTTAGTAACAATCAAAGTTCTGCTCAACCGAATCCTATAATTATTCAACAATCTAGTGTGTTGCCCAATGTTAAACTTCCTGAGCTCAACATTCCTCCTTTTTATGGAGATATTTCCGAATGGACGCCCTTTTATGAACTCTTTGAGATCTTGATTGCGAACAATCCTGATTTAAATGATATTCAAAGATTAATGTATCTTAAATCCTATTTAAAAAAAGAACCACTCGATTTGATTATCAATTTACAACTAATCAGTGACAACTTCAAAGTAGCTATTGATATCTTGAAAAATAGATACGAAAATAAGTTTTTGATCATTAATTCTCATTTAAAAAATCTGATAGAACTTCCTGCTTTGACTACGTGTTCTCCGCCTAATCTTAGAGATTTTTTAACTAAAATAAAACAAAATGTTGAGTCTTTAAAAAACTTAAAACTTCCCGTGGAGCATTGGGATATTATGTTAATTTACATTCTTTCTGGAAAACTGGATTATAATACCCGCAAAGCATTTGAAATGGATAAAAGTCTCACTACGCTTCCAACCTTAAATGATTTTCTAGCAATCTTAGATAAACGCTGTCTAGTTTTGGAAAATGTTGCTCCTATTTCTCCTCAAAATTCCCAAAGCCTTCGAGCACAAAATAAATTTACTCATCATGCATATATGGAGTCCTCAAATTCTGGCTCTTTTTATGACAATCTAAAATGCATTTATTGCCAAGAAAATGGTCATAAAATTTATAAAAGTTTTAAATTCAAAAATAGTCCTCATACTGAAAAATCAGATTTCGTAAAAAATAGAAAGTTACGTCGTAATTGCTTAGGACAACACAATATGGAGAGTTGTTTTTCCTTACAAAGATGTACAGTATGTCATAGAAAACACCATTCGCTGTTGCACTTTGATCTTCATAAGACAGAAAAAGCCAGTGATAATGTTAATACACAAGGTAACAATAACTCGTCACCGATGTTTGTTCATGATGCAAGTCCTCAAAATAATTCCCAGATTCAAGATAATTCTCAATCTCCACAAATATTCACTCGTTCTCGGAATAATAATGGGCCACAATTCTTACCCTCTCGATTTACTTCAAATGAAATTCATAGGCCAGTTATTCCTCAAAATAGAGGTCAACGTCTTGCTCTAAGAGAACCTCAAAATATAAACAATAACCATCGACAGCCGAGTGAAGAATTACAAAACAGGTCTCGGCCTTCTGACAATGCCACCACCTTTTCGGCTTTCTATGCCAAAAACTACGTATACTGTCAATAAACAGCCCATTCTTGTCAAAGCAATTCTTGACTGTGGAAGTCAAACATCATTTATAACTGAAAACCTTTTGAGAGGCTCTTGGCTATGAACCATATGAAAGAAAATTGCAAATTTCTGGTATTTCTAATGTAAATGCGTTCTATAATAAAATGATTGATATCAAAATACATTCCACCGTTGAATTTAATGAAATGTTTGCAATTTCCTGTGTTCTCCTGCCTCAAATAACTTGTCATTTGCCTCAAGTTCCTGTAGATATAAATATTCTCTCTATATCTGACAGCATAAAGCTAGCTGACCCCACTTTTCATAATCCATCTCAGATTGATTTATTACTTGGCGCAGATATCTATTATGACTTAATTACTAATGGAATAATAAAATTAGGTAAGAACCTCCCAGTACTACAAAACACTCATTTAGGATGGATTGTAGCTGGAAACATTCCATTCAAACCTTTGATGAACCATCTCACGCTTACCGAACCAAATTTAGAAATGTACTCAGAGCCCAATTCAGGCGTTTCTTTGTTTGTACAATCTTCCAATCTAGACAATATAATACAAAAGTTTTGGGCAATTGAGGAAGTTCCGAATAAGCCTGCGCTTACCTCTGAAGATGAGTTAGCCGAAAAAATATTCTCTGATACCCTCACAATATTACCAAATGGTTCTTTTCAAGTAGATCTCCCGTTGAAAACTCCCCAGGAACACCTAAAGTTGGGTGATTCATTTGCAGTCGCCAGCAAAAGATTTTTTAATTTAGAGAAACGTTTTGAGAAAGATCCGAATTTGTTCAATCAGTATCAACAATTTATAAACGAATATGTTAATCTCGGTCACGCCCAATATGTTCCACTCAACTTAAAAAATGAGAATATGGAAAATAAGTATTTCTTTCCCCACCATTGTGTTTTGCGTGAATCTAGCACGACAACAAAGTTGCGTGTTGTTTTTGACGGTTCCATGAAAACCACTTCAAATTTTTCGCTGAATGACATCCTTTAAAGGGTTTTCCTGTTCAACCAGAACTCTTCGACATTTTGTGCCGGTTCCGAATTTTTGAATTTGTTCTAATATGTGACATTGAGAAAATGTTCCGACAAATTAAAGTCAATCCCAAACAAGCCTTTTTACAAAATATCTTATGGCGCGATAATAAAAACAAAAACTTGAAATGTATTGAACTTTTGACAGTTACCTGTGGGACAAACTGTGCTCCACACCTTAGTACTCGATGTTTGATGGAACTGGCTACTAGAGGAAAAAGTGATTTTCCCTTAGCTGCAGACGCAATATCAACTCAATGTAAGTTTTCAAGCAACTCAATGAGCTCTTTAAAACCGCTAATATCCACTTACATAAATGGTGCTCTAATTCTAAGGCTTTTCTTGAAAATATAAGTACTAAAAAGAATCAACTTGCTTATGAAATAAATCCCGACGATGTTTCTAGCAAGGTACTAGGTCTATCGTGAAATCCTGATGGTGACAACTTTGCCATCTCTTTGCCTCAAAATCTTCAAAATAAATCTGCAACTAAACGTCAAGTTTTGTCTATAATAGCCCAAATGTTCGATCCTCTAGGTTTTATTGGCCCTGTAATAGTCACTGCAAAAATTATTATGCAGAAAAATGGACTGGGATGATATTCTAAATCCTGCAATCCTAAATGAATGGAATAATTTCCTAACCTCAATTCCAACTCTCGCTCACTTAAAAATTCCACGATTCTTATTATCGAAAGGAACAACTGTCAAAATTGAATTGCACGGATTCTCAGATGCAAGTTTAAAAGCTTATGGAGCGTGCATTTACATACGAAAGATTTATGAAGATAATTCAGTGTCGTGTAACCTTGTGACGTCTAAAAGTAGAGTCGCCCCTCTTAAAACAATAACATTGCCTCGACTGGAATTGTGTGGCGCTTTACTATTGGCTAAACTATCCCGAAGAATTCTTGAAATTTTCCAAAATAAAATTGCAATTCACAGTGTTAATTTATGGACAGATTCTCAAATTGTTTTATGTTGGTTAAAGTAGCACCCATCCAGATGGACAACGTTCGTATCTAACCGTGTTTCCGACATTCAACAATTATCTTCCGATTTCCAGTGGCGTCACGTAAAATCGAGTGACAATCCCGCCGATGCGCTTTCCAGAGGCTGTACGCCTAATGAAGTGTTACACTCCACTCTTTGGTGGCATGGCCCATTATTTCTACAAAACCACGACTTATGTTTAAAAAATCTAGAGATACCTATTAACCTTGAAGCAATTCCCGAACAAAGAAAAATTACTTGTCTTGTATATAAACAATCTGATTTTTATGATGAAGTTCTGTGCAAATTTTCTTCCTATTCCAAATTGCAACGAGTTTTAGCTTTTTGTATAAGATTCTCAAACAATTCCAAACCAAACTCTACAAGAACTTTCGGTCCTCTATCTGTGAAGGAATTAGAATTTTCTCAGGAAGCGATACTTAAAATATTACAGAAAAAATATTTTCATTAAGAAATCGAAGACCTGAAATCCAACAAATGTATTTCCAATAAAGTGCTACTTTCCCTTAATCCCTTTGTCGTCTCTCTCATGTAGACATTCCATTTGACCAAAAACATCCAATATTACTTCCGTCCAGTGATCATGTCGTTAGACTTCTTCTTAAAAAAGAGCACATTAGGCTTTACCATGCTGGAGCACAGAATCTTTTATCTAACATTCGATTACGATTTTGGCCTTTGAATGGTTTGAGAGAAATAAAGCGAATAATTCATAACTGCATGACTTGCTTCAGATTTAAGGCTCAGCCATCCCATCAACTCATGTCAGATCTTCCGAAAGACCGCGTTTCCATCAGTCGTCCTTTTTTGAAGGTGGGAATAGATTTTGGTGGACCCCTCCTTATAAAATCCTCTAAACTACGCAAAGCTTCAATCATTAGATCTTACATGGTAGTATTCGTTTGTATGGTTACCAAAGCGGTTCATATTGAGTTGGTTTCAAGTTTATCAACTGAAGCTTTCTTACTTACGCTAAAGAGATTCATATCTCGTAGAGGCAACCCTGAAATAATTTACAGTGATAATGCCACTAATTTCCTAGGTTCTTCAAATCAACTTAAGGAACTTTTCGATTTCTTCAGAGATAAAGAAAAGCTAGATTCCATTCAAAATTTTCTCTCAACCAATGAGACTGAATGGAAATTCATACCGCCTCGTAGTCCTCACTGGGGAGGTATATGGGAGGCCGCAATAAAAAGCGCTAAATATCATATTTACCGTGTAGTAGAAAACGCAAATCTTACCTTTGAAGAACTTGCAACTATACTCGCACAAGTCGAAGCTATAATGAATTCTCGACCCCTCTGTGCATTATCCAATGACCCTTCTGATATGACATGTTTAACACCCGGACATTTCTTAATCGGCAGTAGTCTTACCGCCTATCCTGAAAAGAATGTTTCAGAGATTCCCGAAAATAGACTTTCTCGTTGGCAACGATGTATCCAAATTCAACAGACGTTCTGGAAACGATGGTCAATTGAGTATCTCAACCGCCTTCAAAACAGACCTAAATGGCTTCAAGCTTCAAAAAATTTGAAACTTAATGACCTTGTTTTATTAAAAGAAGATAACGTTCCTCCTCTTAAATGGCCATTAGCACGCATAGTAGAAATTATTACTGGAAAAGACAACAAAGTTCGAGTCGTAAAATTACAAACGAAAGAGGGAATTTTTACCCGAGCTATAACCAAATTATGTCAATTACCGGACCTTGATTCAGATTAACTACCTAAAAGTTTGCTACAATTAGTTAGGAATTTTCTCAACTTTCTTACTTGGTTATTATTAAACCACTCATTTCTGCGTGTTTTCTAACGCATATGCTACAATTTTCCGCGTGTATCACGACCTTTCTAACTCATACTCATAGGATATATGTACCTGCGCTAAGTTAGTTACCTAAATGTTTTCTCATAATTATGTGCGAGATTGATCTCCTCTAGCACCGTCAGAAATAGATATTTGAAGTTCTCACTCCAACGGGGGGAGTATGTTGTGAAACGAGTCACAACAGGTGATACAATATTTCATAACATGCTCTTGGACTATATTATGTCATTTTAACTGCTAAATAAAATACTATTCAACTTCTATTTAAATTAAAAGCATAAAAATATGCCTAGAGCACGATACATTTTTCCTAGAAATTAAACTATCAAAGAGTTCCGCCGTAACAGAAAGATCGGCAAAGTAAGCCACAAATAAATTCCAAGAAAATATAACTTGCATAAAAACCTTTGTCAGTTTCCGATCGAATCGATCAATATTCACCCTTTCCACTCTAATAATCTAGTGAAGGATTGTCTAGAACTACCCACTGCAAACATGGCTTCTAAAACCATCCAATAACAGCAAGCGTTTACCCCACTCAATTAATGCACTCAGCGAGCGCGACGCTGACATCATCCCTTAACAAAACTCAGTTTTTCAGTTACCTTCAAGAGACTCGCTGCGTTCTCGTCCCTCTAATCTGGTTCGGCTAAGGCCAATTTCTCGGTATTTACCATTTCGTCCCTACAGTTCTAATTACGTTCAGCTTAATGCTAATTTTTCGGTATATGTACCATTTCGGCCCTAGCCATTCCTATTTACCCTCGGCTTAGAGCCAATTTCTTGTTCTTAAGTCTTTCGACTTAGATAATTCGATATTTGTATATCTTCTGTTCCAAGAATACAATTCATGCGAGATTAATTGTCCAATAAAGCCAAGATTTTATTGCCTATTATATCGTATACCTGATATCTTTTACCTACACCCATTACATCTTGCGTGAATTGTGTATATTTTATCTATCTGACCCATAGAATGGGACTCGGGACTTTACGGAATGGGACTTAAGACTTTCTGAACAAGGAAAAGGAGCGTTTCGGATATCCCTGTTAAAAATTTATATGTTTTACAGACAAATTTAAATCTAACATATCGAAATAGAACAAATTAACAGAAATATTAAGCCTTAACAGAATGTTGAATTTTGAGTCTTAAATGTTTTTGTTCATTCAGACATGATATTTCTGGAATATCTTTAGGACGATTCATCTTGAATTTTCAGAGGTTTTAATCCATGGGATTTGACCACTCACTAATTCAGACTAAAAGAAAATTGTTCTATTTTGACGGGATCTATCCCAAACTACGAAAATGAACCAAACACAAACATCGAAAGAAAGACCAGCAAAAAATTAATAAATATTATGATTATTTTTATAAAAACGCAGCGTTAGACAAACTTATACTAACAGATCAATGAAACCTTAGACATCTCCGGCATTACCCTCCAGGAAGCACGAAGAAACCACATATCACACTATTTTCCATTTTAACTTTATTGGACGGAGATAAAAGTAAAGCCGTTGTTTGTTGAAATTTCCAAACTTTTATTTACTTGGGTATTAATATTATTAGCATTAAACCAATAAGCTTTATTTTTTATAAATTTAACTACAGTTAATAAAAGCAAAGGCAAAAATGACAACAATCCAGGTTTAGCAAAATTACTAAATGTTTCTTAAGGCACTCCAGTTGTAAAATTTAATTTTACGAGTATTTTATGCAGCTGCAAGGAGCTACGTCGTTTAGTACAACAATCAAATAGCAAACCTTTTTCAAACTCATGCTATTCCCTTTTCATCCAACGAATTCCACGAAATATTAAACTAATCCCTAACTTCAAAGAGACAAAGCAAAGATTCAGCCATTGTTAAGGAATAACGACGTACTTTCGCTTCTTATCCGCATAATTAAGAAACATCGTCCTTAAATATAAACCAGCGGATCGCCTTGAAAAGCACCGCTTCTCTGAACCCTTATAGATATTTGTCTGATATGCCCTTAGCCATAGAATCGTGAATATTGACAATAATATTTATACTGGTCAATAGATAAAGTAATTTTGTATATTTTAAATATAAGATTAACATTGTTATTACACCTCTAGTTCAGGTAAATTAACTTCTTACTATATCATTATGTTTGAAATTGTCACAATATGTTGGCATATGACACACCTATATTAATTATCAATCCTACAAATTGTCAATACTGATTTACATTATTAATTTGAATTTCTGTTTCCATAAAACAAACTATGGAACTTGGTATACGTGACAATTCACTACTGAAAAGATCTTTAATAACTTGAGAAGCTCCCTTGAAATTGTTCAGCCTTGTACTGTTTCGTAAAGACTCTTCTTTAAGCCAAATGCTGCAAAGTCAGCGTAAAATTAAAACACGTCCTACAATTCCATTAGAAAATGTAATCACTGTTGAGTTCTAACGACGTACATTGTCCTTTAATAAAAGCAAAGGGCCAGTCTTGTAATTCTCGTTCCTTCAAGTAGAAACCGCAATGTGTTTTTGTGCTGTTCAGAAGTTTTCGTTTGCATTTTTCGACAAGATGTACATTTCAGAAATTGCATATAACAGCTGTTGCGAGAACTACTGTAAAACTTCAGTTCTAGAAAGGTGCATTTGAGCCTGAAATGAAATCCCTCTACAAGCTACATATCATTCAAATGTCATTGGACTAACAATTATTTAAACAGTTTTAGTTCGCTTATGGACTTAATGAAAAACTCATGATGCAATTCAATGTACACGATCTGGATATTTTGCTTGATATTTGGTATAAAAGAATATAAAATACAGCAGGTCAAGATGCTTCAAAATACAAGACTAAACAAAATAAGTTGCAAATAAATAAGAAATTTAATAAAATGAATAATCATTAAAATTAAAATATGTAGTCAGATTCTCGTGTTATTAATCGGCAACTCTGGAAATAAAATTAATTTCACTAGAAGAGAGAACTAAATTTTATTTTCTCCAAGAAGCCAAGAGCCTGTTCAGAATAGTTGCAAGGTGAAAATCATTTCGAAAACGTTAAAAGCCCCAGTGTTAAATTTGGCCTAACGTATGTTAAAAGTGCAACGCTATATGATGCTACCCACCTGGAATACTAAACGGTGCAAGTGGATTTCGGAATTGGAGCCCGTCTAGCATATTCTATGATATTGCGCAATACGGCTTTATTATTATATCTTATTGCGTTTTGCTTTTTAGAAACTTTCATCCCCTCAATGTTACCAGATTTAAAATAAAAATCATGGAATGTAGTGTTTCATTTTTCATACCGCTCTGAGTTGTTTCTTGATTGAGTTCAGCTAAACTTTTAGGTCTCAATAATAGACATAAATCAATTTAAAAACAAAAATATGTCAAACTAATCCAATTTTAAAGTCGCTGATTCAATTTGAATTTGCAACTTATACACAATATGTAAAATAAAAGATGCGGAGATAAAAAAAATACATAAGAAAGCTAATAGAACATAATATATAAAAGAGCATCATGAGATAAAATAGGAGTACAACGTTTCAAAGAAAAACTCTTGGATATCGCAGATAGAGTATTAAAATTAATATACAAAAGAGCCTACTAAAACAGAAAATATTTGAATGAAGGATGAAACGGATAAGAAATAGATATAAAGGAAGAAATATAAATTATAAAGTATAAACGAGAAAAATCGAAATAGAAGACTAGAAAGAAATGCTCAAAAAAGCACAAGAGGAGGCAAGAAACGATTATATGAAAAGCTTTAACAAGAAATCTTTTATCGACGAATATGTCAAAAATTTTCAAAACACTTGAAGGGAAATTAAAAATATAAGTCTACTCTGTTACCTTCTGTTAGCTGTACAAAATATGTAAATCTGAAAAATAGGGGAAATATAGTAAAATGCAAAAATATAAAGGTGCATCAGGAGAAACAATAGGATCCTAACAAAAAGGGAAAACTTGAAGTATTAAAAGAGATTAAAAGACGTTTGAATCAGGAATAAAACACATCGGATACAGATATCACTAAAGACAATAAAATAGAAACGAGAAAAGATAATTTAAAAACGATATACCAGGCAACAAAATATTCTATTGGTAAAGATGACAGAACCTATTAGAAAACACATACATCAATTCTATTACTTTCTGTCAACTTCACGAAATATAAAAATAATTCATGTGAGAAGAAAATAAATACAATATAACATATAAAAAAGTACATCAGGAGATACAATAAGAGCCCAACATCCAAAGAAAAAGCTTGGCTGCAGCAGGTAAATAGAAAAATGAACCAAATACAAACATTGAAAGAAATACGAGTAACATAGACAATGTTTAAACGGGGATTAAACAGGAATTAAACAAATATGAAGCAAACAATAAATATAACAAAGAATAAGCGAACAACAATAGCCACAAATCTTGCAGGAAGCACATGAAGTAGCAAGCATCAATGGGATAACATCAAAAATCTATTAAAAATGTCTAATACTACTTCCTCTTACTAGTACAAAATAAGTAAAATTGAAGATAAGAGTAATATAAAAGTGCTTTCAAAATATATATAAAAGAGAATTAAGAGATAAAATAAAAAAAGAGCACAACAACCAAGGGAACAACTTGCATATCACAGGAATTACTACAAAAAATATAGAACAAGGGAGAACAGTAAATTAAACAATACTTGAACCAAAACTGAAGAAGATATAATACAAATACAAACCGAACAATAAAGTTAATAAAGGATAAGCAAGAAAAAATTATAGAATATCAGGACAAAATGCTCAAAATAGTACAGAAAGCGATATGAAATACTCATATTAAAACAGTATAATAGGCAGTGAAATCTTTTATTAATAAATATAGCCGAAAATATCAGGGAACACCAGAAACATTTCAAAATGTAGAACAATTATATAGAATAATGGCATAAAAAAGATAAAACAGATAATGTTTGAATCAACGCGAGAGAAAACTAGATAAACGTAAATGTAAAAAAACGCAAGAGGACACAAGAAACAATAATATGAAAACAGTATCAGGCAATAATATATATTATTGACAAATATAGCAAAAAAAATTATGTGCCTCTTCTTTATAAGCACACAATTAAAGTGAAACTTCTGAGATATATAAGTTTTTATTTTTTAAGGCTTTTTTTCTCAACTTTGCTTCCAGTTTCGATACTTTTTTAAAAATACTTTTTACTTTTATTTCAATTTTTTTTTCGCGAAAACACACTTTCATCTAACTTTTTTTTATTTCTTTTATTTATTTCATTTTATAATACTATTAATTTTCCGTCCAATATTTTAGTTTTTTATTTTTTTTTCTTACTTGGTTTTATAATATTTTTATTAACTTTCCGAACAACCTTTTGATTTTTGTTATAAACTTTTTCTTATTTCATTTTATAATACTTTTATTAACTTTCTGAAAATTTTTCTACGTTTTCTTTTCAATTTTTTTAATAATTTTTTTTTTCATAAAGCATTTTTTTCTTCCCATTTTTGCCATCTCCGACCTCGTAACTGAACTCCTTCGCCTTTTTTCCGCCGAAAACCGTTTTTTTTACTTTTTTGTTAATTTTTTTTCTTATTTTTTTTATAATACTTTTATTAACTTTCCGAAAGATTTTTTACGTTTTTTTTAAATTTTGTCCATTTTTTCGAAAAATTTTGGATGTCGCTAAAGAACTTTCACTTCAAAAAATATCAGAAACACAATCAACAATTTAAATGTAGCGTAGCTCTATTACCTAACTATAACTATATAAAACATGCAAAATAACAGATGAGAAAATAAAAGAAATATAATGGTAGAATATTAACGTAATATCCAAGGAAAAGATTTGGGCATAGCAGTGAAAAAAGACGAACTAAATACAAAAGTAAACAATGTCTGAGTCAAAGATGAAACATATATAAATCAAGCAATAAAGATAATAAAATATAAGTAAAGCTAGACTAAATAAAATATCAGGAACAATTGGTTAAAGAAATATAGGAAGCAGCAAGGTATAATGACAAAAAATGGTATATCAGCCAAAGAAATATTTTATCTACAATTAAAAATATAGAGCAACTGATAAATAAAAAACAATTGAAATATTAAAACTATTATTAATCATGTATAAAAGATCATAAATAGATAAAATGGGAGCAAAATATTAAACAATGAAATAGAAGGTGTAATGAAATATAAAACACTGTCGAAACATTAGTATACAAAAGGGCATCAAGAAAAAATAGACGCAACATATGGAAATTAATAGATGAACATTAAAGAAATATAACAAGCTGTTAAAACATATATAAAGAGCATTAAGAACTACAATAACACGGCATTATTAAAAAAAAATCGAAGGGAGATAATTAAAACAGAAAAGGTTTGAAGCAAGGATGGCACAGATGCAGACATAAGCCAGAAATAAAGATAAAAAAAATAAACGTGGAAAGATGAGATAAAATACCGAGAACAAATACTCAAAGAGGTATAGGAGGCAGCAGAGAATAAGTAATTAAAAGCAACTGTTACCTGTTAGAAATTATTAAAATAATTGACAAAAAAATGTGAGTGACTAATATAAGAAACAAGGGAGGAACATGGATAAACATAAGTATTTCATAAAATATGCAAGAAATATATTTACAAGAATATATAATACAAACGCGAAAATATGAATATTAAAAGAAATACAGCAACTCACAAAATAATATTACAGTATTCTATAAGCTGCGAATTTACTTACTGTGATCTCTACTTTATTCGTCAAGCACGTACCTGAAACAAACAAAACATATATTTAAATAATCTAAATCAATGCTTTTAGGCTATAGATATGAAGAGAAGCTTTCAAGGGGCGAGACGATTCAGACCTAAGTAATTATAAATTAAACAAATTGGAACTATTATTATAAAAATTGATTTAAGAACATTCCTTCTGTTATTTGTTTTTAAATGTGCCCGTATGTCTTGCTTCATGCTTCCATAGTTCTTTGCTTTTAAATTTATTTATCAATTCAGATATTACTTTACCGGAAAGCTAATCTGAATAAAAATAAATAAAATCCCTCTATATTATTTTGAGAATCCAATTTTTGCTGCAACCTTGTTGTTACCTTTAAACTTAGAAACTATATTCCTCTAAATAGAGCCAAAAGCTCTATAATTATGA
>MU185310.1:82506-133368 GCA_016904865.1 Pissodes strobi
ATTAAACTAAAAGTTAGGCATGACTTTGGCTAAGTTTTGGTTTCCCTCCAAGCCAGAACTTTAGCTGGTTCGCATTCACTCACCGTCAAGTTATTTAGTAATGAATATTTGCGGTCGTTCAGTTATCTCGAAGTTATTCGCACGGAATATGAAGTTTAATATATGTATGTGCCGAGAATATGTACGGGACATTTTCAGAATACGCGATGTCACGAAAGTTCGGACTAACGGAATTTATAATAATACTTAGGGCCACGTTATGATTATTATTATAATTGCTACCAAGAGATTTATAATAAGGTACTGTTAATAATTTGTAATGCTAATTGTTGGTAGGATGATTAAAACATATTTTATATATTCAATCAAGCGCACTCAATTCACTTATTCCAAGCGGTCAATGTTAGGTTTCGCTCTATGCAATATAGGGGATACCAAATACGCTTTAACCAAAATTTTATTCACATAAAGAAAAATGATTTTTAGAATTCAAGATGTTAAAAAAAATTAATAAAAACGAAAGATATGCAAAAATATTTAAAAATATATATAAAAAAATCTAGATCAATTAGCTAAAGAGCAGAAACATACTGTCTTCAACTTCTGTCATATAAGCTACAGATCCTAACTTAATTAAGGTTTAATATTGTTAAAATAAAAAGCAATATATGCAATTTTTCAACTATTTTTTTGATATGTTTCTTATTACAAAATAATTTTTTAAAATAACATATATTTTCACATTTGTTTATATTTCCTTTATATTTAATCTTACATTTGGAAACCATAAACAAATTATCTTTTTTATTTATTATCCGAATATGATGTTTAAATATATTAAAAAATAAAATTAAAAAATATAGTGTAAAGACACACATTATAAAGATGTATCAGCAAATAGAACAAAAACAGTAGACTAATAACTATGGAGAAATTTAAAATACATATGCTTGCTATTATTACAAACTTATCGGCTATGTTGTGTTAGTTTTAGTTATTTTTGAAAAGTTTTGGTTGGAATATGTTAATTTAATTTTTTATTTTTCTGATTTTATACACTCGCTATCATTTTACATTTCGATTTTTCGGTAATATTAGGTAAGTTTCGGCTTATTTTATTCAGCTCGAATTAGTTTTCGTCAGCATGAGTTAGCGCGAGGAAAAGTAAGCCCTCGTGCTGGATGAGTTATTATGAAATATTAATTTATGTAATAATGAATTATTTATTTTATATTACATAATTCAATCCCTTGTTTTATATCAACTTTTTTATGAATTTCCATTCAATATTTCCACTCGATCAAGTTTTTGTTCGACTCTGGAACTATCAAAATTCATATTTAAACAGCATATTATATTCAATTTAAATTTAATTTGCGTTTGGGTTAGCTATGATTCATGTTAGATAAAATTATTAATAATGTTATCAATTCTTCAACGTATGTTATCTCCTCCAATTATACAACAAAAACGTATGAGTAGTTAGGCAAAAGGGGTTCTGTTCCAAACTCAGACACTTCCTCCTATAGTTTGAAATCTGTGGAAAAATGGGAATTGTTTTGCTGTAATATTTTCAGCTGAGTCTATCGGAAACCAGATGTCATATACTGTCAGCTTAAAGATATAATTTTCATTATTTTTTTCCGTTTATTTATTTAATACATGGAATATTATGAAAACTATTTATCCCAAAATTAATTCAAAACTTTGATCCCAAATTGCCCAAAATATATAAAAAGTATATTTGTATATTTTAAATTTCATTCAAATTTTGTTTGGTTAGATACGATTAAGGAACATATTCCATCTTATGTTAACTTACTAATGATAATATGATTATTTTCAATATATGTTAATTCGTTAAAGGGTATAAAGAAAATATATGAGTAGATAAGAAAGGAGGGTTCTGCCCCAGTTTCAAACACTTCCTCCTAATATGCTTGAAATATTGCTTTGATGTAATATTTTGAGCAAAGCCTCCCTAAGTTTGACTATTTTTGTCACTTATTTATTTAATTTCTGAATATATTTTATTAACTTATTAATGATATTATCACTTTTCATTGTATGTCAAATCGTTAAATGGTACAAATAGAGCATATTAGTAGATAAGCAAGAAGGGTTCTGTCCCCATTTCATACACTTTGTCCTACATTAAAGTGTATCAGAAAACAGGAATGGAGTTGATGTAATATTTTGAGACGAGTCTCTCTGAAACTAGATGTCAGTAGAGTGTTAAAGAGAGTGAGTCCTCACGGAGGAGATAATTTACTACTGAAATATGAGGTATATTCCAAGTTAGTTAGAGACGCAAACCCAACAGACTATAGTTTTACAAGCAAAAAATGCATTTAAAAAAATACAAACTAAATCATGTGGTTTCGAAACACAGATGCTACAAACAAAAGAAACACAAACAAATGAGAAACCATTTGGACTCAAAACACAGACGCTACAAAACAACGAAATACAAACAGACAAAACATTTCATAAAGTAAAAAATAAATCGTTCATTGTAAAAAGAAATTTATATCACAAAAAAACAATTTCAATAATTAAGACTTTGGGCTATTTTTTAGATTCTGTAACATATATTAATAAAGAAGATGAGAAGAAGTGGAATCGTATTAAAAGTATTTTTGATGAGTTGGTAAATGCCATAGATTAACCACCCATCCATTCCCTAGATTCCTTTAATTTAAAGCAATAAATTTTAATAATTTTCATCATTTACCTGTCGAATGTAAAAGCAGTATTAGATTACGATAATTTTTAATGAATTGGTAAATTTTATCCATTCACATCCCATCCCTTTCCCCAATCCCTTTAATTTAAAACAATGAATTTTAATCATTTTCATCATTTCCCTGCCGAATGTAAAAGCAGCTTCACAAGAAGCTGCTTTTAATTATTCTCGTTATTTAAATGTAAAACTGTAATTATCTACATCGTTTTAATTTTTATTGCTTTATGTTCAAACTAACAACTAGTTGGATTTTCTTATTTTAGATAATCTAAAATATTGTAGGGATTGTTGAAAATCGGTCAGACGAAATATGTGGGCAAGTCACCTGCGTACAAATATTCACAAAGACAATGTGGTAATCAGCAGTAAAGATGGAATTGAAATTATTAAATCTGCATTTCAAAAACGCATAATATCGAACAGGACTTCGGCAAATGAATTTGCCGTAAATATTAAAATATTTTTTAATACAATTTTGAATAAAGTTGTGTGTAATAGAAGCCGAACTTAAAAGGCTAGCAGCACTGAAATTAAACATGGAATTGTTTGGGTTATATATCAATCCGACTAATGACGAGTATGATGTAAAGTCCTTTAACACATCTTTCCATGTTGTGTGTAGCAGCTCAGATTTATCATCTATCTTAGAAGAAATGTTGCAAACCATAGACAGAAAATCTGATAAAATAGCAGAACGTGATTCAGGTAAATTATTTTCTTTTGTTGGAAATCTTCTAAATTAATTTGGCCAATTTTTAAAATTTTCATTTTTTAAATTGTATTTATTTTTAAGTATTAATTCTAGTGAAAATTATGTATTTGAAACTGAAAATATTCTTAAATAATTGTACTAATTTTCAATTTTTCATAATTTTTTTTTTCATGATGGATATTTAATTTTTGCATTTGGAACTGAGCATTAATAAATTTAACCCCTTATGCGCCTCATCACGCTTTCCATTACCTACAGAAATTCTAATGAGACATGCAGTAGGGATAAATTACCTCCTCCGTGAGGTTTCACTCTCTTAAACACACTGCTGATATCACCTTCCCTAAGCTTCAAGATATAATTTTGACTATTGTCATCTATTTATTTAATTTCTGGAAATCTTTTGGGAAACCTGTTTCGAATCATAAGCGTGGGATAATACGAATACGAGAATAGTAGTAAATTTAATATTAGGAATTAATTCGTCCAATATTGTTCATTTTATAATTTAGTTTGGTTAGATATGATTAACGAATATATTTGATCTTCTATTAACTTAATAATGATATAAGTAGTTAAGCAAGAAGGGTTCTGTCCCTATTTCATACACTTCGTCGTACATGTTTAAAGTCTATCAGAAAACAGGAATAGATTTGATATAATATTTTGAGCCGAGTCTCTCTGAAACCATATCACATTCTCTTAGTTCTGGGTAAAATTTTTACTATTTTTGCCAACTATTTATTAAATTTGTGGAAACCTTTTGTGAAACCTGCTGCGAATCATACGCGTAAGATAATATGAATGCTAAAATAATAGCAAATGTTTGATCATGAATTAATTCATTCGAAAACTAAGTTAAAACTGATTCAAAACAGATCAATCATATTTGTGTGTCTTATATTCCATTCAAATTTAATTTCCGTAATTGTTAAACATAATTAAGGATTATATTTCATCTTGCATCGACTGATTAATGATATTATCAATGTTTCAATGTATATTAAGCGTACAACGAAAGCAAATGAGTAGATAAGAATTGAGTGTTCTGCCGCAATTTCAGGCACATTCTCCTAAATGTTTAAAATTTATCACAAAGTAATTTTTTCGATGCAATATTAAGCCTGAAAGGTCATTTTAAATAGTTTTGCTACTGGAGCAAAGTATACATACTCGGTAAGCTATTATTTATAAACATGGCTTGCAAAACCCCGTGACCATACATAAAGATTAGTCTGCAAATTTTAAATCTGAAAATGGTCTATTATGTGAAAAACCCAAATATATCATAAAATGCCGGTTGTGTGCACTTTGGAATTTATAATTAACCGGTTTAGTGGATTTAGCAGCTTTAACCCAATGTAACTGATGCATCGATATTGAAGTAAAGAATAATCCAAATAGTATTATTAAGTCGTGTCAACCAAAATTATAAATATAAAATAAACAAACATTAGCACTCAAATGTATGGAACCATTAAAGTGGATTTCCGTATTAATATTAGTATTTATCGCCCTGTCAAGTTTAGTTATTAAGATATTGGTAAATCAAAAGTCGACACAAACAAGCAATGCAATATTCAAAGTCTCTTCTCAAAATTAGGACTCAAATTCGCTGTAAATCAGTGTAATAATTGTAAACTGGGAGTGAGCTAAAATATTTTACATATTTTTGCTTTGTAATACTACATTACCCTCACACTGAGGGTATTTAAAATTTTCAAATTAAGAGCATACTGATTTATAAAGCCTTAATAAATAACTTATGTTACTATTTATTCCTTACTAACGTAGAGAACAAATCTGTTTGCGAGACACAGAGTTTACACGTCTTCACATATATCATAACATGTAATGCGTTTCCCGTAACATGTTTGCTAATTAAAAGTTTCCTGCCTTCCCCTAGGACATATTCCGTATAAAGGAACAAACAGATTTGCGTGGAGCAAATTGAGATACGTGTCTCCCTAATTGAATATACTAAGTGCATTTGAGGCTTCAAAGGGACGCGTAACCGGTTAAGTGTATCTGCTACAGATGACACATTACAATAATATAATTAAACCGTTATGTTCTCTGTGGTTTCATTTATTTTGTTCTTGCTTACGTGACAGCATACTAGAATTATAAAGTTGTAGGACCGTCACTGAAGTTTGCTATTCAACTTCTGAAACTGATTTACCATCTGAAATTACGTACCTATTTTCATTGTTTTTTTTTTACATTACCTGTATTGTGTCACATAAACATGATATAAATGCCCGTGGAACTAGGCGATAGAAATATGTCCAATATCTTCATATTTTTATAGCCACACCGAATAAAGTGTAACATACCGGAATACGTATAATACATTTTCAATATCATTCGATTGAGTTATTGCTTGAAGATCAGTTAAGTAGAGATAGATGGCCGGATCTACGTCTACCACCACCGGTGAAAGTATATATATAGTATGCAATGTGTAAAAATATATACAGATTTGTATCAGACCAGTCAAAAGACTCTGCCAACAGTTGTATATACCAGGTAGACATTTTTATTGTGACATAGGAGTTCTCATGCAAAATGTTATCAAATTCAACCTTTATTCCTAATTCGAGAAATATCGGTTAGATACTTTTTAAGACCACTTGGGGTAACATAACAACATATTAAGAAGAATATATTCATAAGCAAATTTAGTTTTTCTTAATTTTGATTACGAAAGTTCCAAAATCAATTTCAACAAATTAAAGATAAACGCAATATGCATAAAGTATCTATCGTCACATCATACTAGTAATTAAGAGTTATCAGTATAAATAATACCTATTGCTACTAAACCTTGTGCGCGTCTACTATGGTATACGTGTTCGCAGTGTACATGAATAAATCTTAAAGAATCAGCTATGAAATACCATTACGTAAAATTATTATAACCAGATAGTTAATCAGTCAGAACGACAATGTTTATCATTTACCACAATATATATTAAATGGGAAGAATAAGGAAATATAATATGAAAAAAATACTATGAGCATTAATCGAACCACACAAGTAAATAGTATCTCAACCAGAGGTATACTCATTTAAATTAGCATCGGTAAGATATGCTTACACCTAAACAGTTCCAAAAATATGTATATCGATACAACGCAGGAAAGAATAAAACACGCAATCTAATACAACGCTGAAAAATACTAAAACATGCAAATAACATTAACGAACGAAATCCTTAATTCCCTAATACTTAGTAATCTAAAGTGACAGAAAACACAATAGCTTTGTTTAAAACCCTAACGTCCCAAACCAGTATTCCATCATTTACTCGACACTTCATAGATCAGAGTAATATGAAATATATGCCCCTGAGATGCATGGTGCAGTTATGTCCTAGTTTAAAGACGTACGGATAGGCAATACGTCACCTGGAAACCTGGAAAGCGTCGAATCCAGATAAACGCCTTGCCACACCGATGAATTATTCAGGATGGAATGTACCGATAAACTGGACATCGGAAAGAGTCCCGATGGCACGAGATATTGGTTATCGAGAGAATTTTGTTTAGTCGATTACCTACGGTTATTTTAACCTATTATTTTATGACGTTGAAAAAGAAAACTTGTTTAATTATTTCCTCTGACTAAATTATCATTAATAGTAAATAATAACATGAATTGCGAAATTCCCATATGGACAGGAACATAATCTATTATGCAACAAAAGCAACGCGTATATCGCCTCTATTTGCACGAGCCAAATTAAAACTACATGAAACAGTTACAAAGAATATAGTGTATGCATATACGGTCTAATTGCTCTCAAAATATATTATCTGCAATTCCAGAGCAATCTGAATTTTATTAATAGAGGAGTCATAAATATTGCCATTCAGCAGCGAGCGGATATTAAAATATCGATTCGATTTTGCGAATGACCTTTTGCCAGAAAACTGTACAAGAGTTCAAGTCGCCCGTCATGTACGCTGTCTGTTCTTGGCGAGTTTGAAATTTTATTAAAAGTTTTCATATACCCAACTCTGTGCTCGATATTGTTTCGTCGATATACCGAGGGATATTTATGTGCCTTCTTTCCAAGTAATGTTTGGCATTTTGAGATATATAGGCTTCTTCACGTATTCAACTAAATGCTGAGAAAAAGCTAATGCCCTGAAATAACTTCCAGGAAGTACCGCTATCGTTTCAGGTAATAATTAGTAAATGTCACAGATAACCAGTACAAGCATTGCAATTATTTTTCATTAATCCATGTTCATCCATCAAATTTTTTTTTCCAGATCATTAACACATCAAACTTTCATATTTCCTAATTTCATCTGAATTATCATTCTAGTCTATTTCTGGTGAGTGATTTCCTTTAATATGTTATCGTCCAGTATTCAAATTATGTATCGACGCTACTTCTGCATCATCGATTACTCCTTAGGTATCCTGCTTTCTAAATTCATCAAAATCATTAACCCAACTATTCTAACCCAAACTAACCCAAACTACTTTTATAACTTTACAATTCAGCACACAATGATTAGCTAAAACAACTCGCGTTCTGCGCGCTATTCTCGATAGGTGATGATTCATACGGAAAGAACGTAGACGCGGTAGGCTTGGTTGTATAGCGTAGCACAAAAACATACAGATGGTCGGTAGCCGTGACAATATGTACAAGAATCGTGAAATTTGGAATAGTATTGTAAATATGGAACATGAAAACAAATATATTTAATCTATGCAACAGTTCAGTGAAATAGCATGGAGTATTATCTTGTAAACATTCATCATAAATATACGAGAGTTCAATATGGCAAATGATATAGTCTATAAGGCAACTGAAATTTTAATGTTAATGTACAATTTATTTACTCACAGTTAAAGTTCCCATTCTCCGAATATTACAGGTATTATAATTGACTTTTCAGTTTAATTACTTATCAATTCTCAACCCTTTATTATTTTATAAGACTTGTAACTTAAATGACTGGACTAACATGAGAGTAGCAAATACGGCTCTTTTGCAATATCGATATTACAATAATTTTTCCGTTTCACAATAATATATTTTAAACTGAGTTACTGTTTAATTGTACATATTGAGGAATTGATACTTATGCTTGCCTTATCTTATAATGCATTTTAACTTGTGTTTTACTGTACTATTTAAGCCGACAAAACTTAACTGCATTTTGGATTAAGTACACTTCACTTATGAATGAACTGCAAGTCCACTGCTGAAGATTTGATTTTTTTGATCTACGTTTAGCTTTAAGGTAGCCGATTTCCACGAGCAGTTGGACTGGGAAGCCGTTTGCACCCTTATATTGAATTGTTTCGTATACTCCAATGAGATTCACTCGCGAGGGTATATGTGGTGTGTGTTACTAGGCGTTGGCCATTCCGGAATTATTTGCATCTGCATTTTACAACTCCTGAAAAATAACCTAGTCCGAAAGGTGAAAACGGAGTGAAAAGGGGTTTGCAGTAGGGTTGAAGGTGAACCTTGACACTATTTCTATTCCCATGGGATTTTTGAGTTAATATTATTCACTTTTACATTAATTTTTGTGTCTTTATCGGCCTAATTTATTTTGGTTTGCCACTTTCCTACTTTTATTTATAAACTTGGAAACATTTTTCCTTTTTCTTGCTTATTACAAATTTCAGATAGTAATTGTACTATCTGAAATTTGTTTTTTCTTTTCATTTTGATTTCCTTTAACTTCATTCTAAATTAGTGATTTTTTTAACTAAATCATACAAGTTTCTCTATTATTTCTAGAGTTTTTATATTGCTTAATCTCCGTGGTATATAAATTTCGAAAAATGTTTACCAATTTCTTACATCAGTATCTGAAATGTTTTCTATTTTTAGTTTTTATCATTTACATTTCGATCTTCTATAGCCAGACACACATTATTTCCATTTCCAAGGTATGTTTTTGATTTCTTACCATTACATAATTAGGTCTTATCCCAAACAGTTTTATGTTTAAAATTAATATTTTCAAATTCGTTACCGAGGTTTCCCCACCAAATTGTAAACCTGTAGGAACATATACACTTCCATTTATAAGCGTTACAAAAACCTTCACCGATTTCTTATAATAATAATTTTCTGGTATTTCCCTCTTATATTTAATTTAGTGTTTTTCATCTGCTGTTCGATATCAATATATTTATCTTCTGAAGGTTAGCAAATTTAATCTTGAAGCTATTTCCATATCGCAGTTGTTTTTCTGCTTTCTTACTAATGCATTATATGCATCGAATTTTCAAATGTTTCAAATAAATATTTTAAAATTCCTTGCCAATTTCACTCTGAGAAGTTTGAACCTAAGCATTTGATCAACATTTTCTTTTTATAAAGTTAATAAGAGCATTAAACAATTGAAACGCAAAGAAATAAATCACTTTATAAAATGTTCTGATTTTCAGAAAATATATTCGTTTTTTCCTGCGAGACATCACATTGATAAAAATTCTCAATAGTGTCTAAGTTCGGCATTAGGATTGGTAAAAATATTCCCGCAGGGGAAATTTCGCGTTTCAATCGTTATTTTAATAATCGTTTGATGCTTGAGGGTCAAGTTCAAAGTTAGTACATGGTGAATATTATTTAGTAGTTTACAATGTACTCTCAATTAAAAAATCGACATAATCATTGAGTAGTTACTGCTGCTTGGTTTACGTCGTAATAAGACTACACTAATGTGCTTTTACGAAATATAGGGAGCATAAGAATGCTTATTAAAATCATCTTTTAGGATGTTTACCAAATTAATGCCAATTAAGGCAAACTAATGAAGGCAAAAAATAAATTTTACATGCAACGCTATTTCATTAAATCATCTCATATACTTTTTTAGCAAATTATTAATTAACATTTTATGTCAACTGTTCAAAAGCAAAGCTTTACGAAATAATTTAAAACGTGGAATATGGAACTTACTTAATATTCATTAATTCCACGAAAGCAAATTCTTTGGAGAACGTTTATTAAAATGTAAGAGAATAATTCCGTAAACTCGTACACTTTTAAATAAATCGAAATTCTAGATTCTGTTGGAAGCAGCAGCGTTAAATTTAAAGTAAAATATTATTTGTTCATGATTTTAATTTAATTTGACAGCGTAAATCATTTACATAAAATTATCACGCTTTAGTCAACACTTAATTATTGTCACTAGCTTAATGTGCAGAAAAAAATTAATTATTTTCTTAAAGTTTTAACAAACGTGACGAAAGCCAAAGAAAGCGAAAATACATCCATCCCACCACTGTTCCGTTATGGGTCTTAATTAAACCAATAGGAATTCAGAAAAGTGACAGTTAATGGGTGGAGCTAGATGAAATTTATGAAATTTGAAAAATGTAAAAACAAAGCCAGGAAATTTTTCTGCTATATAATAAAGCTAGAACTGATTTTGGGTATGCCTTGGGTTAGTTTGGGTCAGTTTTTAATTTAATAAAAAAGGAAAGGATTTTAATTAGAGCGAACCTATCACCGGGGGGTATTGTGTGCAATAACCGGATCCAGGTGTGGTTTGTTTCAATTAAAATCCGTTCCTCCTTTTAAAGTAATAACAAATACGTGTTGCAAATTTCGGGCCCCACGTTGGGCGCAAAATTTGCAACACGATTTTCTTATTAATTAGAGCGAACATCGGAGTCGTGCATGCAATATCCCTGCTCCTAGTGTAGAGTTCGTGAGGGCCACCAGTTCTGCCAGCTAAACTGGAAAAGTACGTTCTACTAAGCAAGAAAATACAACCTTAATTTACGGTTCAATCTATTAGCTTCTTGATTTTTTTTAATAACAATCTTACAATGAAACTTAAAAATAGGAAGGACCACAAAGAAACTATTAAGTATTAAGGGTACAATATGAGGATTGTACAGAGACCAATTCTGTTGGTAAACTCGGCACTGTATGCTTTACCTCTAAAAACTCTAAGCACTACTATCCGAAGTGATCACTTTGGTTTACCTAAAATTAGTACGGAAATGTGAATCGAAACGTATGAATTAGTAACGGCATCAATAATAAAAGCAAAAATAATAATTAAATTAGACAAAAAAAACTTTCTTACCTCTCTCGAGTTGGAGGGTTGCCTGGAGGATCAACTGCCTGGGTTTTATAAGATGAGCTCGGAAAGCCTCTACAAATAGTGGAAAATACCCTTTAGCGTCCAACCATGTGCCGGCAGACAGAAAAAAATCCAGAAAAAATCTTACCTCGTGCATTACGAATATCCCGATAAATCTGCTGTGTCAAGCACTAATTAGGGACTCAATCCCAGATCCCCTAGGAAGGTAGTATTAAACATTACAAAAAGGTTGAGTCACCTGGAACTGCACTACGACAAAACAGTACAGTATTTCTAGAAGAACGAGATCATCGGTTTCAATCCGTTTGCCTTTGCAACTTCCACGGAATTTAGAGAACAAACGTCAGTTCAGGAAAAAAATGGTAGTGCCGAGAGCACTGGTCGAAATGAAGAAATAGTCGATACCGGGAATACTTCTAAGATAATAAACGGGAACTAAGCATTGTAAAACGACTGCGGAAGCAACAACTAATGAGTTGAAATAAAAATTTTCAATAAACAATAGGAAATATTTCTAAACGAAATAATAAAGCTGTAAAAATCCCAATCGACTGCAACAATTAAGTGAAAAGAGCCCATTACTAATATTCAAGGCTACCAATCGAATATTACAAGTTATATCGTGCCACGTGAAAAAATTAATATAAAGTAGAAATCCCAAATATCAAAGTCCACAACTGTCGGTATGAAGGTGAAACTACAAAATAACCGCAAAATCCACTAAAACATTATTAAAGGAAAATAAAGTACAACCACGGGGAAATATGTGAGGGAAACGCTCTAAATCCCTAGAGCAGCATGAGGAGAAACAACAGCAAGCAATCTATGCAGAAACCAACAAGTCTTAGAAGAAAATAAGCAACAGGTACCAGTTGTGTTACTATTGAAGGGAAAGAAAAATGTAATAACTAACAATTACTTCCGAATTATCAGGTAAATAATAAAGTAGCAGCAGTATCTCGAAGCAAATCAGTGACCCCAACAAATTAAAGCCATATCAGCCTGAGATTAGAAGTGAAATATTCAAACCGAAAGTAGTATATGAATTTGACTGATCTAACGAGGATCAAATGTAGGTTATTAACTCAATTTTTACATACAGAACTGCAAGTAAACATAAATATTGTAATATAACTAAGCAAAGTTAAATTAATAACACAATATCTTATTTTAGTTGTTTGATAAACCTATGCGGGCCACAGATTATCCACTAAAATAAATACAACATAAGAAAAAGGATGATCAGAATAGACACTTACTGCAACAATAGTGTTATAAAAGCTAATGCATATTATGTATTAATCGTATGTACATATAATTAATATTAATAAATGCTGCAACGGGAAGTCCATTAAACTTATTGACAACAAATCAAATAAATGAATTTATAATTAATTAACCGAAGGGGTTAATCCTCAATAATTCTTTTCACAAAATATAGAATCTTTTGTTGCTAAGTGCAGCATATAAAATAAAATTTATAATCTTTTATAGTGATAAAATCAGACTGTTACACACTTTTGTGCATTCGTATTGGTTTAATTAAGACCCATAACGCCCAAAGAGCTGTTAATCGATTCGACACTTCCAATTTTCACTAAATTTCAAAATGTCAATTATAGTAAAATTCTCGACATTTAACTTCCACGAACTATATGCATTCAATCATATGCATAGTAGTAAAATGTTCATAAAAAAGCTTTAAACTAGTTGAAAAACATAATAATTCTTCAAACTCTTTAGAAAAATGTGCGTTTTCTATGTAGTTTTTATAATTTCTGCGAGAACATATCATCCACATATTATTTTATTTAAACCACTGCGCATTAATGAACATAAGGGCAAATACAAGACAATGAGGAAAATGCCTCCATTCTCTCACCACTCTCTTTTAGACTCATTTCAGCTAAACCGCTTAGCAACGTCTGAAATGAAATATAGCAATAATTAATTTCATGGGGGGAATTACCGTTAGGCGCTAAACTGAGGTTAAGTAATGTTATGCAGTGCGCGGTTCCGCCAGTGCTGTAGCTCGGGTATTATATAATTTTAAGGATTTAGTTAAATTAATTAAATAGTTAATTTTATAAATTGCATGCTACACATAAATGTGAAGCTAATTAACGCAAGCAGTATTTATAGCATGCAGAATTTGGACGTACTGCGGATGTTGTTACAGCTAATGGTCTGAGAGGGGTTTCATACGTTTATGTGTTATAACAAATGAGATAAAAGCCATGAGATCGTACCAGAATTAAATAAAATGATAGCTACTTCACAAGGTTGTATGTAAAGCTAGGTTCAAAGCTCAAATAATGTATGCTGTTTTTAAAACCACCGCATATGGGAGAGTATTTTAATAAGAATTGATGACTTCATGCAAGGTATAATTCTCACTCTACAAACGCACTATAACCGTACCCATTATCAAAATATAGTCACGAATTTAATTTCGTCGTGTTGGTATCTGGCTAGAAACAAAGTATAACAAACCAACGAGTAGCGACAGCTGGGGGACCAAATTTTTCTGCCCATGCGCGAAATAGTGTGTCCATTTGTCAAACTGACTTTTGTATTGTTGTTGTAGCGCGTCAGTTACGAAATACGAATTCCGATAAGTGTGTTTTAGTTATGAATTGTGTCGTAATTTCCAAATTTTAAAACTGAATAAGTGTATAATCATGGGTATTTCTTGTGCATATCGTGCCTGTTCAACTAGGTCTGGAGATGGAAAATATTTCTTCAAATTTCCTCTAAGGATTATGACCGGTAAATGCATAGCTACTACCCACAATATCATGGTTGTTTTTTTTTTAATTGAAATGTAAATTAATTGTTGAATAATTGCTCTTGAAGAATAGATAAATATTGATACAGGAGTATTAATGGTGAAAAAGTGCAATTTGTAAGTGAGAAATTGAATTCCAAAAAACGTTAGGTACATGTAGTGTGTATTGCTAGACTGTTCTAAGGTTCAAGTTTTCTTTTTTATCTAACACACATTCTACATTGAGCAAAAATTTTCAAAAGTAGAATAATATTGCACCCATATATGTGTTTAAAAAATGGTCTCTCTTAATTAGAGTATGTTCCTATAAAATTTGTTATGCTGTTCTCACATGAAGGGTCTATGGGCATTTTTCAGCAAAATAATTCTATTATAAAGGAATGAAATTATTCCGGCCTGTATTAGTTTGTAGAAGTTATTTGTTGTAAGGCCTGGGTTTTCTGTTTAGTAGACCTGATATTTTTCATAGTAACCTAAAAAAAAAGAGAACCTAACCTGACCTAACCAACGATTTTGATTCCGCGGAAACGGAAAAATAGAAGGGCGGTTCGGTTTGTTTAATGTAATGAGTTTCTTTGTTAAATAAGTGGTATAACGTGTCTATAGTCCGTTTGAATTACAGATGTAATATCCTAGTTTGAATCATACCCTAATTTCCAGTAAATCTTCCGAACAACAAATTCGGTTAATACTAAGTATTTGAAAAAAAAATTTGAAAAATTCAAGTTGGCACCTGAAAAGGAGTTTACTACAAACAAAGGATTAAGGATTTTTTGATAATAGACAGAAAAATAGCATTGTAGGTTGTCCCCCCCAAAATGAGCTACTTGGGAATTATGGATATTTAGGCATCAAGTTAGGAACAGTTATTTGCTGCCAAAAAAACTTACCTTACCCAATAATTCCAAAAAAATAATTATTAGTATCTTCGTAAACAAAAATTCAGGTTATCGTGAAAAAAGGAATTGCTATTTGATTCTGTTTCTAAAAAATCGTAAGTAAATCAGCATTATTGAGTTCTTTTATGTGATAACCCAACCTCTTAAGAGAAGTATTTCCTTGTAAGATTTTTGTTAACTTTTAATTTGTTTTGTTTTTTTTTTTTAGTTTTATTTTATTAAATATAATATTTGTTGTGCACAAGTATAGCATACATATATAAAGGGTGTTTCAATAAGAACTGACTATTTTGTTATTTGGATACAACGAAAAGCTAATGGAATATTTTGAACTCTAGGCCTTTATTGTAAAACTAAAACATTGGAATTAGGCATGAAATATAATATATTTCAGCTAAAAATATATATTGGGTGCTGGAAATAAAAATGTATCCCAGTATGCCTTCAGTCACCAGATAAAAGTAATGCATTCTTTCAAGGATTTTGTAAATGATGTATCAGAGAAGAATAGGTAATTTGATATTCATAGACGAGTTTATATCGATAAACTTATAACATCACACTTGATATTTGGAGGCTATGCTCTAGGTACTCTAATTTTGCCAAATGTGTAGATGTCTAATTCAAATCAACTTACATTTTGATTGCAAATTGTAAAACACGTCACCTGCAGAAGTTAGCTGGCATTCCAAAACTGCAATATGTGCCTCGATGGGTTATAAATGCTTCATTTTCTGAGTGTAATGACAGGCTTAAAATCTCTGCCCCCCCTCTATTTTAATCAAAAACTGCAGAAAGACCAAGCTTGTGTTAAAAATATTTTTTTAAGTTTTATAAATTACCGTTATCATAGGTAGATCTAATGAGATTTTTTTTCAGTGCCAAAGCAAAGAGTATATAATGTAAAGAGCAGACAGCCGGCGAATTTCCTTTGATCTTTCGTCAGCCGTTTCAATGGCCTCGTCCCTTTAACTCGGAGATATCGCGACGTTGCCGGATGTAACTTTTTATCAAGGCGGGCGATGTTTGACGTCAAGTCAAACAAGATGGCGAATAATGGATTTCATCACAGTGGGCCGAAATAACGAAAATGAGGACAAAATTTACTAAATATCTAATACTTTCTGCTAATATAAAATTTTATATCGAGTGATTTTCATTCAAATTCTCTGAACTTGTTTAAACTTTTGCATTTTCTTAAAATCTCAGTGCTCAACTTATTTTAATTAAAAAATGTGATAAAATTCAGTTTTTTAATGTTTCCGGCAAATTTTTATTAAAATTTATTCAGGACGTCTAAAAGCTTTAATTAATCAAATAAGAATTTCCTTCAGTTTAAATTAAAAAAGTGTAATCAATATTTTTCGATTATTTTAAAGGAAAGTTTCATTCAAAATATAGAGGGGATAAAATTAAAACAATTTCACACAAGGGAACCATCAACAAAAAAAGTCTACAAAAGAAACTACTGGAATGCTGACTATGGGACTATCAGCGAATACCTTACCGCACGATTGGAGGAAAGCTCCAATAATATAACCTATGACCTGCTCGAGGAAACTATAATGGACATCATAGACACATACCTTCCACCGGTACTTACCAGGGTAAATCCGAAAAAACCTTGGCTTAATGCCAAAGTATTCAAAGAAATAGATAAGAAAAGAATATTATGGAAGAAATACAGACAAAATATGACACCTGAAAATTATGCTAAATATAGGGAGCAAAACAACAGCCTTAAAACAATAATCAACAATACTAAAACTCACTATGAACAAAATTTGTGAGAAAGGGATGAAAAGCACTTCTTTAATTATATAAAACGCACACTCAACAGTCGAACCTCTGAATTAGTACTTAAAGATGGAAACCAATAAATCATCACAGAAGATAAGCAAATAACCGAAGCATTTGCCGCCCAATTCCACAGGGTATACACGGCTGAGAATATTACAAGCATGCCAACACTCTTCCCCAACACCAGAATAGTAAACGAAATCACTAGCGTGACTATCACAGAAGAAAAAAGTACTGGATGCCATAGCCTCCTTGAAAAACGACTCCAGCCCAGGGCCAGATGAAATCCCAAGTATTTTTCTAAAAAAATGTGCCACTGCCCTGGCACCTTTCCTTACCAGGGTACTAAACGATATTCTTAACAACGGAGAAATGCCGGACAAATGGGGCAAAGCATACATCATACCCATCTTCAAGAAAGGAAATAAATATGAACCAGCAAACTACAGACCTATCAGCTTGACTTGTCATCTATGCAAGGTCATGGAAAAGTTGGTAGTTCCTGAATTAACTGAATCCCTAATACAGAATAGTGTAATACCGTCTTCCCAACATGGCTTCTTACCAAAGCGATCTACCACAACAAATCTTATCGAGTGTACCCATGAATGGACAAAAATGATGGACGATGACAATTCAGTTGACATATTATACCTGGATCAGGAAAAAGCATTCGACAAAGTTCCCTTTCAGCGACTACTATATAAACTCGAGCATTTTGGAGTGAGGAAACAATTGCTCAAATTCATACAGGGACTTCTAACACAGCGCACCTATCAGGTTAGAGCTAATGGCGCGTACTCCGCCCCTTACAGGGTACTTAGTGGGGTACCACAAGGGTCAGTAATTGGTCCACTGTTATTCATCATATACATAAGTGACATTCACAGGCACATTAAAACGCGCATCTCATACTTTGCTGACGACACGAAGCTTTACTGTGATTCCAGATTTTTCCACGATCTACAGCAAGACATAAAAAACACTAGAGGAATGGATACAACTTTGGCAACTTGGCCTTAACCCAGAGAAGTGCACGGTACTATATATGGGAGCAAACAACCCATGTGTCAAATATCAACTTAACAATCAGCACATCAAGGATGTAACAGAACAGAAAGACCTTGGCATAATCATAACAAGAAATCTAAAATGGGAAGCACATGTTGCGGAAATAATAAAGAGGGTAAACACACTTATATATCTAATACAGAGAGCATTCACTGGAAAAACCATAGAAATGATCAAAAAAAATTACATCACATATGTCAGACCCAAATTGGAATACGCGCACACAGTATGGAGCCCATATTACATAAAGGATATTGAAGCCCTAGAGAAAGCACAAAGAAGATTTACTAAAATACCTGAAGAACTTAAGAATACCCCGTACGAAGAGCGTCTTAGGATTTTTGGCCTAACTACCCTTAAGGAGAGACGTGAACATGGGGATTTGATTGAAACATACAAGATACTCAATAAAAACTACTTTGAGGGACTGAGCCTAGATATCTTTACATCAAATCCAAACCGCCTAAGAGGACATAGTGCAAAACTAAAGAAGGAAAAAATGTTCAACATTGGTCAGGAAAAATTGTCTCGCAAATCGCGTAGTGTACAAGTGGAATTCTCTTTCTGAAAACACAATTAAAGCTCCAAACAAAAACGTCTTCAAGAACAGACTTGATCAGGACTGCGAATCAAAGAACAAAATATTTATCCAGTACATGTGACAAAAACTGTAGAATAGAGACTGAAATGTCTGACGTGCGAATATATAAATCAAAGACAAAATAACATGCAGCAGTCTCATCGGTACCACCGCTTACTGCTGCTAACAAACATAATAATAATAATTAATGTTTTATCGAAAATCCGAGGATTTTTTGAGAAAAGTCATGAAAAATGCATGTATTGTAGGTAAGCAAAATTTTACCGAGTAATTGTTAAAAGATTCTATTAAATGAATTGTCTTACATATCATATTAAAGTTTACACACCTAATTTCAATTACACAATATGAATTATAAAACTAAACCAAACGTCTCCCTAATAAATCTAAACTTGACCTTTACGAGATATATTTAACCCACGGTGTTGGCTGATCGTCCTTGCTTGACGATTGTGTCCGATATAATCCGATAACATACGAGGCGCCCTTTAAGTCGGAGTTCTCATCTATCCCTCTCTTATTTGATTGCTCTGTCTTACTGTCCTCTCTTTACATTATTTACTCTTTGGCCAAAGTCTGGACAGAAGCTTCTATCAGAAGTGATATACTACGTAAACCAGTTAAACAGATGATGGCATATAGACTATGCGAAGTTCACTTTGAGGAAAAGTATTTTTCTAAGAAATAACCCTGCAGGAAAGCACTTGGTACCTGATGCAATTCCTACAATATTTAGTCAATATCTACAACGGGCATTTGAGACAAGTCAAGATTCATCTCAGGAACCACCAAAGAAAATCAAGAACGTTCCAGGTAAATCTTTATAGCAATTATTCATTGATTGTAAAAAAATTACAGTATTAGTATTTCTTCTAATGGCACAAACTGCTACAGCTATTTTGTTTGTCTAATCATTATGACTGAATTTAGCAACAGCATTTTGAATTCCATGACTAGAATAATTTTATTGGTTGGATTTATTATTTACAAGTGAGTTACAAAACAGTAATTACCCTGATAGGTAGTCAAAATTCAGATATTTCATCTCATCCTATGATCACATTAATTCAATAAACAATATGTACTAGAAACACTACCTGGTTTTATGAGTCATGTACCCATCAGAAAGTACCTACTGGTTACATAAATAGTTCTAGTTTTTATCTGAGTTGTACTAATTGATATTTGCCAGACACTTTATTGGGTCTAACATGATATTGTTTAACTGCAATTAAATAGCCTTATACTTGTTGTTAATACTGTATCAACAATACCTTCATTCTCATTATAACTTTCAGGTGCTAGTATTTCAAAAGATGAAGAAACAAAATGGGTGAATTTGGATGATATTCAACCAATGAACCTTAAAAATAGATAACGGTGCTCTACCTCCCCACCTTTCACCAACTATATATGCTGAAAGCTGCAATGTCAACCAGGACTACACAATAAATCAGTATATAAGGCCCTTGAAATCAACATGAAGACAATGACTGATAAGGAAAAACACTGCATCCTTTGTATCAATTGTAGGCACTCAACCAAATGGTGATAAACTTCGTACTATTTTAGAAGATTGTATTTTAATAAAAGCGGAAGGCATATTAAGTGACATGGGCTCGAATTTTATTGATTTGACTAAATGTCTAGGAATTACACCCGAAAATACAGAGTTTCAGGTAGGAGGTGAGAATATGTTCTATATTTTTGACCCATGTCATTTAATTAAGGCCACCCGAAGTAACTTAAGGCAGCACACCTTTTACTTTCAAGGTAGAAAAACGCCTTGGTCATTTATTAAATAATATGATAAAAAGCAGTTCTACAGGTGTGCATCCAAACTCACTAATTCTGACCTTAATCCCATAACTTTTGAAAAATGAGAGTGAGTTATGCCGCTCAACTTTTGAGCCACTCAATTGCCAGTGGTATGAATACATACATGAGTTTGGGTGCACTTTTGGAACAATTGAAATTGTAGAAAAATTTAATAATCTTTTTGATATCTTGAACTCCTTATCATTAAATAATTCTTATAAATTTTAGAATGTATTTGACAGGTCTAATTCACAGTTAGAATTTTTAAATGAAGCTTTGGATTTTTTGCCAAATTTAAAGATAATAAACAAAAATGGTCAAATTATTAGATGTTGGTCTATTACAATAAGAAGTCTTCTCAGTTTATGGCAAACACTTTTAAACTGTGGGTATAAATATCTTAAAACCAGAACGTTTAGAAAATCCTGTAACGCAGCAGGGAGGCAATTGCATAAATCCCACATCAATACAGTTTCAAAGTGCCTTTAGAAAATTATTTGTGCATTATTATTTCCACTAAAATTATTAATAAGGAGTCGGAAACATCAACTGCAGCAATTTCCTTGCCTGATATTGCAATTACCGTAAAGAAACCATTCCACCACAGAATCCTTTCTATTATGTCTGTGGATACTTGATGAAAATGTGTTTGGAAGTACATTCATGTGACATTTGCTATGCTTTTAGCAGAGAATATACTAGTATTGATGTAGACAAACTTCTGTCGCATTTTAAAGCTTTTGATGCAACCAAAGGTACTTTTGGTGGTTTATCATCACCACCAGAAAGTATTTTTAACTCGCAGTTTGAGAACATATGTACAGGCGAAAAAAAATTCTAATTATCTCGTGAATATATTTGAAAAGTACAATTTCTCCATCCCTGTTCAAATTTTCCAAAGCTGTTTGTATTAAAACTATTTATAAGACTACAAATATTTTATACTTTAAAATTTAATAATAGACATCTCAAATGTAATAGTTCTGATAAAAAAGGCACTCGGAAATTGAAAATCCAATCACATGTATAGTTGATAAAAATTATTGCATTTTTCATTTCATAATAATTTGCTCTGATTTATGAAAACTTATGCATGTATGTATGTAAATAGTAGCGTTTAGAGCTGTGTGTGTTCTCTTTAAGCCAATGGGTATTAGCATTTTTTTTAAGTTATTTGATCTAGATATGGTATTGATAATTTGTGCTCATAGCTTTGAGTAATATTGTTCTCATATTTATTTTTGTATGGTTTATTAATAGGGTTATGTAACGGTAAATTGTTACCGTAATGTTTAAAGCTAGTATTGTTTATATGATAGCAACCACTACTTTATTAGAAGCATTATTATATTCGTTATGTCTTATTAGTATATGTAGGTATAATTATATAATAATAAATGTAATGCACAGCGACCTTCTATAAATAATTAAAAGCATTGGCATTATGTGGTCAATATTGAATCCTAGATTCTGTTAACTTATCCGAAGTTCCTGTCCTTGGGAAGACAGTTCAAATTTTATCCCTTTAAATGCTTCTGCTAGGATTTTTACCGAGTATAGGTATCTGTTAACAGTGTAAATAGAGTATCGAGATGGAGGAGGATCGAACAAGGTCGACGGAAATGAAGAGTTGGTGCTATCTTACTCTTAAACAAGGGAGGCTGCTAATGTTAGACCAGCAGTCAGTAATAGTTTTTTTTTTTGAGTCATGCCTTATAGAAGACATAGTCAGTCATCCTTCCCTGGGATGGCTTAGTATTGCGTTTATGTGGTAATTTCTTATTTTTGGTTGTACCCGTATGTCAAAATTTGTTTATTAAACATTGGAATTAAAAATTTTTTGTTGCATTTCTGCCGAAATCTACGCCAAAAATTTTCTTTCAATAACCTTTGATTAATAAACATTGTTAGACTAGTGAAAATTGTTGTCTTTTATTCAAATTAATAATTTAACACAATTGTCCTCATAAGAGTGGGTGTAAGGGTTAGAATCCCTTAAGACAATTGGGGTAAGTAAGTACTCCTGACTTACAACTTTTCAGCCTACTGATAACAGTTAATTAATAAAAACTTTTTGTTTGTGCTGTTGCAAGTTTTAATTTTCCTCCACATTTCAAAGGTTCAAAAAATTTACCCAATACTTTGGTAAATATAACTTATCGTAATTTAAAGAAATGGAGTACTATTAATAATAACAAAAAGTTGCTGAAACTAGTATAATAAAAAATGTCTATTTGAGAACCGCTGAAAACGTCATATAATATCTTTTTCTACTACCTATCAAAAACCTCTGCTACGCCTCTTCAATAACTTCCAAACCAGGCGCGTGTAAGCTCAAAGTGCTTTATTTAGGTTAAAAATTGACACAGCAACTTCTTAACATGATAAATTAAATCATGAAATACATGGGTTTATTTTTCTCTCAACGCACCCTCACTAAAGGAAACTAATTATTTAAACAAAATTCCAAGAAAACATTGAGATTCCTTTATCAACAAATCGTAGAAGAAATATAAGTAATATATATTTTTATGATGAAAGCTTTCAGAAATTATTATCGACAAGGGTGACAGGAAGTAGAAAAACCACTAATTATAGAAAAGCTTTAAATTTTACTGAGTTAAATTCAAATATGAAACTTGAGCAATTTTCCATTTCAAGTTTTTTATAGTGTAGTCACAGAGTCGCTTCCTTTCGAGCCACTTCATGGTTTGAGCAGTTTACAAATATGGTGTCCAACTGTCATCGGCTCTGCCGGAATCGGTCCCTTGAACATCAAAGGCGCCGACGCTTTATGTCGCTACTCGTTGGTTTGTTATACTCTGCTAGAAACTTAACCTGTCTATTGTCAAATACTTAATAAATCTACACCCTAGTCGATAATTATAATGCGCATGTCTTTTCGGTTGAAGTATGCTTGAATTGTTTATGAGTCTTGGTCACTGATTATAATAAAGTTTTTAAAAGTTCTATTTTAATAATTATGGTTAGCTTTGACAATTTAATTTAGGAAATTATAGCGTCTTAACGACAGACTAGTTTGACTTGATTTCACTTAGAGCTTAGTTCATTTTAGCCATGGGATTATTTTAACTTAGAGCTACTTCAGGAAGAGCATCCAGCGGGCAAATTTCCTTGCCTAGCAGCACGGGGGCAGAATTTTAGATTGGGAGATGGCCTCTCTAGGGTTGGATTTGACCATTGGTTTGAGGCTCGGGTTGCATATGGTCACTCGTTAGAAAATTTGCTGGCCGTTGCAAGTTCAAGCTCATTTGTATATTTAAATGATATTATTCAAACAGGGTGATAATTATTTAGTAGTTTATACATTTTAGCAGTTTACGATTGTTTTTTACCGGAAAGCAACTTAAAAATAAGGACAGTTCGGCAGCGTCATCTGCAACAGATTTTACCCCCAGTTTGGCGCGTGAAACGGGACCAGTCGTTTTTTTGGTATTTTTTGACAGACGGTCAGAGACATTGAAGTCCTTAACGTAATTTTTTGCTCTTGTATGATTTTGTTAATTTAATGTTATATTTCAGCCATTACAAGTAGTAAACTTGAGTATAAAAATACTAGTTTTTTTAAAAGTATTTACATGGTCTTTCGTTAGCCAAATTTAGTGTGAAAACTATAAATTGGAAGACCAGCTGTTCGTTTGCTTGCAGTCGCCGTGCCTGGATCTGGTGTTGTTTATCTACAGTGAAAGGTCATTGAAGATTTATGGTATTTATGGGATCAGTGCCGGCATTTGTAACGTAATTACGTGTGTTTGAAGGGCAAGCATTGAAGATTTGGAGTGAGGGGTGAGTTCCTATTTTGCCATCATTTTTCCTTTTTTGTTTTGTTATTGCCTCTTATAAATCGACTTTATTTTTGCTTAAATTTGGTTTGGTGTTTTATTACCAGTACTGTATTAGTAACCATGTAAAATGGACAAGCTTAAAAGGTCAAGAGGTAGTATAAAAGCCAGTTTGACAAATTTTGTTAAATACCTTGACAGTAATTTTAAAAATAAAGAAGAAATATCAGACGAGGCAATCGTTGAATGAGAAACCCGGTTAAATTGCATTCAGGAAAATATTTTGCAAAAATATTCAGAGGTGCAGGATCAAATTGAGGCGTCTTGTGACGATGCCGATTTGGAAGCTGAATATCAGGAAAGATGTGAATTTGAAAATAAATATTATTTAAAAATTTCTTTGGCAAAAAAATATCGTGATGAAAATAAAAAAATTGATGCCAATGATTCTGAGAGAGCTTTCTCTGAGGCAAATTCATTGAATCGTAATCAAAATATCAAGTTTCCTGACATAAGCTTGCCTACTTTTGACGGCTCTCTACAGAACTGGTTAGAATTTAGGGACATCTTTGAATCGCTCATACATAATAATGATTCTATCACAGATGTTCAGCGATTTCATTATTTAAGAGCTTCCCTAAAGAATGAGCCCGCTCAGCTTATTTCAACGTTAGAATTTTCTTCCCAAAATTATAATATAGCTTGGGATTTGCTGGGAAAGCGCTACAATAATGATAAAATGCTGATTCACAATCATATCAAAAACGTTTTTAATATTGAGTCAGTAAGTAAAGAATCTTCAAAAAGTATTCGAAATATTTTAAATGATTTGACAAAAAATATGCGTGCATTGTCTCAGATAGGTTTGCCAGTGTCAGATTGGGATATCCCTATTGTTTATTTGATTAGCACAAAATTGGACAGGGTTACGGCTCGAGAATGGGAATTTCACAAGTCCCGGTTGAATAATTTTCCAACTTTAGAGGATCTTAGGTTATTTTTAAATTCAAAAGCTGAGTTACTGGATACGCTTGAGCAAAATCGTTCTGAAAGGCATGGCGGCGGAGCCACAAGAGGTTTGTTGGCCCTTGACAATGACGATGAACAAGGTAAAATGAAAAATAAGCTTAGTGATGAAAAAGGTGTTTCATGTGTTTTTTGTAAAGGAAAGCACTATATTCAAGTGTGTTCCAATTTTCTTAGGATCCCTCCTGAAAAGCGTGGTGATAATATTATATCATTAAAATTATGTTTGATTTGCTTACGGCCAGGGCATTTTAGTAGGGGTTGTCGCCGTCCTCCTGGCAAAAAATGTCATGGTAAGCATAATGTTTTACTGCATGTAAACAAAAATACGCCTGATAAAATACCTGGGGACAAAAATCAGTCAAAGACAGATGAGGAAAATAGTTTGGTCTCGGCTATAGAGTCTGTCTCACATGCTACTCATAATAATTCGGCAAATGTTGAAGTAAGCCACGTTTTATTGTCTACGGCTCACATTGATGTTTTGGACCAACATGGAAAAAAAACAATTGGTTAGGGTAGTTTTAGATAGTGGGTCTCAGTCCAGTTTTATTACAGAACGAGTATGCCAGAAGTTTGGTTTGCTAAAGGAAAAGTTGTCATATCTTTGAAGGGAATCAATGGTTCTTTGTCAAGTATAAATTATAAATGTAACGCAACTATTATTTCCAAAACAAATAATTTTTCAGCCAATATTTCGTGCTTTGTGATTCCTAAAATAACCGGTAGTCTGCCCATAACAAAGGTTAAAATAAATGACATTAAAATCCCTAGCCATTGCAAACTAGCAGATCCGTGCTTTTTTGAGCCACAGGAAGTGGATATGCTTATCGGTTCTGATATGTTCTGGTCCCTTATTTGTGAAAATAAGATTTGTTTGGGATCCAATTTGCCAGTGTTGCTAAATACACAGTTAGGTTGGGTTGTTTCAGGGCCGATAGGCAAAAGTTATAATTCTGCAGTTTCCAATTGCTATTTTGTTAGCAGAGAACAGCAAATTCATGATGATCTAAAACAGTTTTGGGAATTGGAGGATTTTGGTTCTGCAAAGACACTTTCTGAGGAGGAGCTTGCATGTGAAAGGCATTAATGAACACAGTTCGAAATAAAGATGGCGCTTTTGTTATTAGGTTACCCCTTAAAATTAACGTATCAAAGTTGGGTAATTCCTTTGAGCCCGCTAAGAAGCGGTTTTTAAGTTTAGAACGAAAGTTTATGTCCAACACTAAGCACAAAGAGTTATACCATGATTTCATAAAAGAATACATTAATTTGGGACATATGACAAAGGTTGAAACATCCAATTTGAGCAACAATTACTTTATGTGTCATCATGGTGTTTATCGTGAGAATACTCTTACAACAAACTTAAGGGTTGTGTTTGATGCTTCACTTCCTAGTGATACCGGGTATTCCTTAAATCATATTCAAATGGTGGGTCAATACAACAGGATTTGTTTTCAATTTTAATCCGCTTTCGACAGCATAGATTTGTTTTTGCTTCTGATTGTACTAAAATGTACAGATCTGTTTTAATGGCCCCTGCAGATAGGCCTTTGCAAAAAATCTTATGGCGTTTTACTCCCGAAAGCTCGCTGGATACATATGAGTTGAATACGGATACCTACGGCACAGCAGCTGCATCATTTTTGGCCATACGATGTCTTTTTCAATTGGCAGATGAAGTCCATGAAGAATTCCTGATATTGCGGAAGTTATAAAAAATGATTTTTACGTGGATGATCTTTTAACAGGATCCGATTCATTCGAAGATTGCAAATTCGGTTTTTGAAGTTTTAAAAAAGGGCTGTTTTGTTTTAAGAAAATTTTATTCAAATAATTCCGCGGTCTTAAGTGATATCCCTAATAATGATCCATTGTCAAAGATTGTGGAGTTTGGAGAAAACGATGGTAAGAGTACACTCGGTTTGATTTGGGGTCCTTATATAGATAAATTGATGTTTGATGTAAAGGCTTTGTCAACTTTGAATAGTATTTCCAAGCGTGTAATTTTATCGGAGAGTTCGAAAATCTTTGATCCCCTAGGTTTGATTTGTCCGGTTACTATTGTTATTAAAATGTTACTTCAAGCTTTATGGCTTGAAAAGCTCTCCTGGGACGATCATATGCCAAATCACATTGCCGCTTTGTGGATGGAATTTAGATCTGAGTTGCATTATTTAAATAATTTAAAGATAGATCGATATGTAATTTGTAAGAATTGGAATTACATTGAAATGCATTGTTTTTGCGATAGCTCCGAGAAGGCTTATGGTTCTTGCATTTATATTCGGTCTATTGCTGAAAATGGCAAAAGTTATGTTCATTTGTTAACAGCTAAGGCCAAGGTTGCTCCTTTGCAGTCTATAATATTACCACGCTTAGAGCTCTGCGGTGCCCTTGTTGCAGTTAGGTTAGCTGACAAAGTAATAAAAGCTCTTAGACTTCGGATAGATAGGAAAATCTTTTGGACTGACTCAACCATTGTCTTAAGTTGGATAAGAGCAATGCCAAACAAACTAAAAACGTTTGTGTCTAACAGGGTTTCTGAGATTCAGAGCCGTTCTGGTAACGATAATTGGAGACACGTTCCAAGTGAGTTGAATCCAGCTGATCATTTGTCTCGGGGAGTAAAGTGTTCTGATATAGAGGGATTGGATATTTGGTGGCATGGTCCCCAATTTTTGTTTTTAGATGAATCTTATTGGCCTAAGAAAATCTGTCAAAATGATAATTTGCCAGATTTAAAAATGAACCAAGTTTTGTGTACCAAGGTAACGGTAAATCATATTGATAATGATTCTATTGTTGAACGATTTTCTGATTTTAATAAATTGAAAAGGGTTCTCGCATTAGTGCATAGGTTTGCTAATAATTGCAGGAAACCTAAATCAATGCGCGTAACTAGTTCTTTGATGAAATTTGAAATTGATATGGCTTTTAATTTTGTAATAAAACAAGTCCAACGCCAGTGTTTTTATTCAGATATCAATGATATTAAAGAAAAAAATATATTAAAACCCAGTAGCAAACTTTTGAGTTTAAACCCTTTTTTGGATGAGCTTGATATCTTGAGAGTCGGTGGTCGACTAAGCAATGCAAAATTTAATTTTGAGAAAAAACATCCAATAATTTTGCCTAAAAATCATGTCCTAACAAAATGAATTTTTAGAAATGCGCATCTTAAATTATACCATAGTGGGCCACAACATTTGCTTGCTTCAATTAGAGAAAAATATTGGCCCATTTCTGGCCGATCTTTGTCCAAACAAATAGTGCGTAATTGTATTAAGTGTTTTAGATTTGATCCCAAGCTTTCAGCTCCGATTATGGGAAATTTGCCTGAGCAACGCTTAATATCTAAACACCCCTTTGATGTCATTGGTGTTGATTACGCGGGGCCATTTTTAATAAAAAATAAAATTGGTAGATGTGCCAAGCTAGTAAAGTCATACGTGGCTCTTTTTATTTGTTTTTTAACAAAGGCAGTGCATCTTGAACTGGTAACAGATCTAACTAAGGACGCTTTCATTTTGGCATTTCGTAGATTCTCTTCAAGGAGAGGAAAACCGTCTACAGTTTTTTCTGACAACGGTACTAATTTTGTGGCTGCTTCGTCTGAATTAAAAAATTTTCGTCGTTTTATTCAGAATAATGATTCGGAATTAACTTTGGCCTTCTGCAAAGAAGAGGTAGAATGGCATTTTATACCGCCTCAATCCCCTCACTTTGGTGGCCTTTGGGAAGCCGGAGTGAAAAGTATGAAGTTCCATTTAAAACGTGTGGTTGGTAATACAAATTTAACGTTTGAACCGTTTTGTACTTTATTAACCGAGGTTGAGGCAATAATGAACTCGCGTCTCCTTTCACCTCTTTCCAATCACCCTGAAGACCTCACTCCATTAACGCCCTCACACTTCTTGATGTTAGAAATATCCCTTCCAATCGTTTGTCCATATTCCAACATCTTCAGAAGATGAAGCAGCACATTTGGTCCAGATGGAGTAAGGAATATGTATCAGAACTCCAACAAAGAGGTAAATGGAAGAAAAATGGTGAAAACTTGAAAAAAGATACTTTGGTGCTGATCAAAGACGATAATGTACCCCCGATGAGATGGGCTGGGGAGAGTGATAAAAGTGATTCTGGGTAAAGATGGTGCTGTGCGCGTTGCCATAAAAAAACTGAAAATGGCCTCATAAAGAGAAGTTTTTCGAAAAATTGTGCGTTGCCCATAGACCCTGTACAATAATGTTAGTAGTTCGTTGAAAGCCTTTCAAGGCGGGCGATATGTTTTTTACCGGAAAGCAACTTAAAAATAAGCAAGTCCTTAACGTAATTTTTTGCTCTTGTATGATTGTGTTAATTTAATGTTATATTTCAGTCATTACAAGTAGTAAACTTGAGTATAAAAATACTAGTTTTTTTTTAAAGTATTTACAACGATATTAAGCCAAAAGCAATAGAATAATTGCTTGCAAGCTTTTCGAATAATATTCATACTACTAAATTAGCTGCCATAAATAGTGCTGCCTATCAGACATCGGTGATTATGAAGTAATCGAAAATAGTTCTCGATAAAAGAAGACAAACCATATACACAAAAAGGGGTGCAACACCAAAATAATTCGATATCTGATGACGCAGATCATATATTGATTAGCATTGTATGATTGAAGGGTCTAATGCTAGAATATAATTATAAAGCAAAACCCTACATAATTATTCATAAACCTCATTTTTGACTTGCCCAACTAAGTCACATCTCCTGGCCTAGTCCATTAAGTTATATTATACAGAGAGAAATATTTCCCGCAGTTCAGCTATTTGGCTAGGACATGTAATTCACTTTTATGCACACGCGGAAAAGGCCAAATTTTGCTGGAGCAAGAATCATGATCACTAGCGGTCATTCTCAATATTTTATTCTAAGAAATCAGATTTTACTCTCAGCAAAAAAATTATTAGAGTGACACCGGTAAAGAATTTTGAAATATTTATTTAACGTATGAATCCACTTGAGATTAGAGAGACTGCTTCTATAGTAATATATCTTTGCTGACATGCGGCAAGATGCACTTAAATAGCCTTATCTGCATTTTAAATAGTTTGTGTATTGCTATAATCACAAGCAAAATATTTTATCCTACAAGTTTCAAATATTGAAATATCATCGGGAAGCAGCTCGTATATATGTCAAACTTTTCTCCTTTGTAAAGAGATGACTCTATCATATCTCTCTATTGATATGCGGAATATAAAGTACGAACATCATCTGAAATACGAACGGTACAAGGCACTAATCTAATACATATCTTGCTTCTTTATCAGCATATATCAGGTTTTATTTTCGCATTTCTTTTCAATATGGATGCAGCCCGATATATTAATCTCAGGATAACGTTGCCAAGGAAAGAGTTATTGAAGACTAATCATGTTATAAAGAATTATCATATTAAGGAATAAGGCAACAATTTGTTATAAATAGTTTTACAATTTAGGCCGCTTTTGTTATATAGGTTTGAAGCATGCTGTCATTATTTATTCCCAAAAATTGAAGCTGCCCTAGAGTATTAAATAAAAGATTGAAATGTCAACAAACAATGGGTCTATCTTAATATCCTTGGAAAATCTCTGCATACTAATTCACTACCTTGAGGTTTCTCTGTGTTTCCTTGCTGGTGATTCCGGAGATGTCTGAGGTCCTAGAATCTATTCTTTGACGTCACTGGAAGATGTTCTGGTTAAATGGCTGAGTAGGGTGCCAGGGGCATCAAAACATATAAAAATATTATATGGGAGTTATAGAGTTCACTAGAAAAGTCATCTGTTCTATCTCAATTTGACGAGAAACATCAGATGATTTAGTTTAGAGCTTTGAGAGCCTATTACATTGAAACATACTAAAACACGCAGACAAAATAAATGATTTAAAATCAATTAATATATACCTTTGCCAATTTGAGCGGAACTCCTGTTGCGAATTTGTTTTTGGTCAGGTATATTTTCATAGCAAATTATGCTTAAAATTAATAATTAATTGAAAGGTAGTTTAATGAATAGAAATCAAATAGTGAACGAAAGCTATTTCAATCAATATGAGACAAATTTAGCAAACATTTCAATAGCAAAAAATATTAAACATATTCTGCCAGGGCCAAAGCTGCATTTAGAAGGCACTATTTGAACATCTAAGATCACCTTTAACAAATACATACATGTTAGGTAGCAATACTAGAAGAAGATATATAGGGCTTTTTAAATTTGTTAAGTATTTTAATTAATCACTCCTCTAAATGGTTCTCCTCAACCAGAACCTGAGCACTCCCTATAGGCAAATACAGTCGGTTCTATTAGTAGGATTGCTTAACTAACATTTGAAATTAAATAACAAACACTCTCCTGTATGTACATGAAGCCCCGAGTCCAAACTGAAAGTAATTCCATCAGTTTGATAAACAAACTATGCACCATTAATGCAAGATACAATGCTTGTTTGTTTAATGCCTTAAGCATCAATTTATCGAATATGGTTCAAGAGAAAAGATACGACTAGGATGAAGTAAAGTTAGATAGAATACAATTTCACATATAAAGTTTAATATGGAAATTTCCCGTTATGCCAAGCGCAAACTGTAGCTTAGTTTAATTATTCTTCTCTATACAATATTATAGATATAACTAAAACTAAGAGAAAATAGAAATAAAAGGACGGTACCTTCTTAACGCATCACCAGCTGTGTGGGTTTCTCTAAAAAAATTTAAGGTAATTTTTTTCTACTTCTGTGTTTGCATAAAATAATTTGTTTGAAATAACCAAATAATTATCAAATAATATATTTAAAAGAAAAGTCTGCACATTAGTGTTAAATCAATAGCCGTAGTAAAGTAATGACTGGCAGCTTATCTTTGTTTAGTTAGTGCTTTACATATAAATGATCATATTCGCAATGAACTTGATACCCACATATGATTAAACTTGTAGAACTTTACTAGAGAAAATGACACTACCGAATTTTCTCAGATATTTCTAGTACATCCTTGAAGTATGGAATAGCTTAATTTAGAGGAAGCTAGCAGCATATAATGTATAACTTGTCTAATATCAGGTTAAACATATTTTTCTATGAATCTGATTTCTCAACCAGACCAAATTGCCAACATAACAAAGCCAAAGCCCAACATGTATCTATAAAATTGAAACAGTCCATCTTGTATGTCAACGGATTTCCTTCACGTGATTTAGGGGCTCAAATAGAGCTTTTACTGCGCAACTTTTAATAAAAAAATACTTCGATTTAACCCCATAAATTTTGCGGATCTCCGATTATGTCATCGTATATTTTTTATTTAATACCAAAAAGCCCGTTGTGTGTGCCATAATTTTCGGACGATAATAAAGGTCCTAAATTTCTCCGCTAATACACAAGTCAAAAGAGCGGATTGGGTTTTTTCCAAACATTCGTTTATTTGGTTCGCTATTCAATGTGTCCTCGGTGGACATTATGTGGTCGTAACTACATTTTTATTGTTTTGTTTTTTTTTCAGTTTGTTTGTGCTTTTGGTATATGGGTTAATTCATGCGATCGATTGCGGTTTGCGTTTTTTATTAATTATAATACAGAAAGTGCAGCTTCATACATGCGTAATAAGTTTCTTTGCATTAAACAACGATGGAAATCGGGCGTTTATTAGAGTACAGAGCGTAATCATTAAGTACAGTTTCAAACAAATGACAATGTAATATGTCATATTGTATATAGTAATATTTATACCATATAAAGCGCGACTCAACAGCCTGATTAAGGACACGAATTTCGCAACATTCGCAATTCAAGTGACTTCAGAAGGGTTGGAAATAACTAATTTTTCTGAATATTCTAAAAGTGAGTAAATGCTAAAGAGCAAAGAGAAAAATTCTCTACATTAACCAAACATTTTGCCATTAATATTACAATATTGTTTATCTAAGCTAATATTGAACCAATGTGAATACGCTCATTCGAATATAATATTAAATAGAGCATTTATGTAATTCATATTCACATAGCGTTTTCAGACAAGTTCCATGGCAATAATTCAAGCAATTAAGAAGTGTACTCCGAGTGGTATTCGAATTAAATCGCGAAAACACATTTAAATATCTTCAATTATGAAATTTTAATTACTCTCCAAAGTTTTTCCATTTAAAAATGAAAACTATGTTATTAGGCTAACAGGGTCCAACGCCTTTAATTTGATTCAACGAAATTTCACTTTATTAAAGCTTTAATTTAATTTGAAAAGAAATCTGAGGAACGTACACAGTCTTTTGAGTAAAATAATTTAAGGCAATAGCTTTATGCATAATTAAGGAAATATACAAAGCACTGGATAAATTTACATACAATCCAAAATTAAGTGCTCTCTTGAAGCTTAACAAGTACTATCTGATTGTAATGAGTACGTTGCCACACTCTTTCTCTGTTTAATAGCCGGGAGTAAGGATATAGTTTATATAAAATGATATTAAAATAATATGAACAATAAAAAAATCAAACGAGTTCAAAACCAGTAAACAGGAAAAAGTTATATGAGACAAGGCAGTTTAGGAGAGTGTGCAAGTCCTGCTGCTTAGTGAGAGATAGGTTCGGTTAATGGCACCAGCAGCTCTCTACCAATCGAACTGCAAACTGCCTGTAATGTGCTAGGTACCACTCCTCAATATCTAAATAAATGTATGAATAAGTTTGCAAGTAAGTAATGAGGTATTAGAGCGGCCACGTTTATTGATAATGATTGTTAATATGTGAAACAATGCTATAGAAGTTCTAAGTTAGTTAGTAGCTATAACAATAATAAATATTGACAATAAATCTATAAAATTCAAAAAACCACCCACTGACAACTAGAAGCTAAGATCAGTTTTTCAAGTAGAATTAAATGGTACTAAAGTTATTCGATATCCAATGTTTAAATAATGCAATGAATCAATTCAGAAAGTGAAGCTAATAATTATTTATTTATTCATCAGTATCAACAGCAGCAGCCAATTACGAAAAACAAATAAAAACTGATTCCATATTCTTAAATTTAGAAGGACTGGTGGTATCGATGACTATATCAGATGCATATGCATTATATAGCTTACACATCTGATATATAGGGCTGCCCCTAAAAAGATTAGTTCTAGGAGAGTCCAGATAGAAGACCCTCTTAGTTCTTACATAGACCTGTTGAACTGCAAAGGGAAACTGCTTCAGGATAACAGGAGCATCAATAGCATCCTTCAAAATTTTGAAAAGTGTACAAAGACATATTTTCGATCCTGTCCTTTTGGATTGCAAATTGTCAGTCATTCAAGGAATCAACATTCAAAAAGAGTTTGAAGTCATCAGCAAAAAGTAATGCTTTCGAGTGCTGTACAACATCAACAATTCCATTTATAGCAACCAAAAAAGCAAAGGATCTAAATTAGACCCCTGCGATACCCCCGATGTGCATGTGTAAATCTCAGATTTACAACCCATTATTTCAACATATTGTCTGTCTGTGAGATAGGATTGTATCAGACTCACAAAGTTAGGAGATAATACAGTGTCTGACCTTATCAAAGGCCTTCTCCATATCTGTATATATTAGATCCACCTGACTCTTACTTTTTTAGGGATTCATGAACATATTGAGAAAAAACTGACAAGATGGTGAAAGTTGACCTTTATGGCAAGAAACCATGTTGCATAATGGATATTTTAAAGACAACAATCACATAGACGTGGTGAGATCAGTACAATGAATATCATTTAAAATATTAATCAGCGAAGTAAATTGTCAACCATTAATCAAATAATATAATATTAATTTAATTAAATTATTTAATGAAGTCACCAACTATTAATAAGTTAGGATTATCTGTGTCCTTTGGCTCTCAAACCAGCACGGATGCTACCACATACCCAGCTCTTAATAACTATCCAATGTAGACTATGGTGGATGTATAATTGGAGCTACACCAAGAGTATCCACTGAATACTCCTCACAAGTGTTTAGTTTTGTAAGATGCGAAAATGATAAGCACCACAAGCAAATAAACTAGCAAGCAGCTAGTAAAGGTGGAAGTAGAAAGGTAGGAAGAGGTAAAAAAACTTAAAAGTATAAAACGTCTAAAACACTAGACATAATTCAGTGACCGTACCTGTGGCCAGCACAGCAATTCAATACAAAATCTCCAGTTAATTATTAATTACTTGATTACTTGAGCTTAATTACTTAAGCGAGATGAAAGAAAGTTCACTGACACGATCCCCAGTCAGCGAGATAAAACTTTATTAAACCACTAACCCCTTTTAATTTAATCTTGTAATAATATCAAAAATATATAATATAATAATATATGACATTGATAACCCCCAAAATGAGAATTGATAGATTAATTGAATACCTACTTACCTGTATGAAGATTAATCGTAATTTTCCGAGCTTGTCTTCCGATATGATTACATTGTAGTTTCTGAATCACCATACCCATCGATACGTTTTTAAAGCATAACATTTTTTATCTTCAACCCGAGCCTGCTATCGCACCTCGATGCTTACTCATTCTGTTTTAGAGCAAAATTGCCCGCCTAAGGGGCACGTGGTTGGGAGGGTTGTAATCATATCGGAAGACAAGCTCGGAAAATTACGATTAATCTTCATACAGGTAAGTAGGTATTCGATTAATCTATCAATTTTCCATCGCTTGTCTTCCGATATGATTACATTGTAGCTGTTTAAAGCTAGATCGTGCAATTTTGCATTATTCTATCTCCAATCCTGATAATACCACAAAAAAACACAATTAAGGCAGCAAAGTCGTTCAATTCAACTCTTTTTTAAGTATGAAAAAAAAATCAATGTCCTATAAATTCCTTAACCACTTAAATAAATATATTTTATTTAACATATATTATTGACATACAATCAGAGCAAAACAAATATTATAAATTGAACCTTACGCAACGAAATACTTAAAAGGCTACCTATGAGGGCTAAGATATACTCAAATTTAAAATTGTATTGGCAAATATGTCACTTGGCGCACCTAGAGGTCGAGTATAGAATCTGAAGAAGTGTCAGATTTATAGGACTCTACCCTGCTATATTCTTAAGGACATTTATGTTTACGTCAAACTTAAAGGCTGCTCACGTGCTGACGTGTCTTAGACTATATCCGGTAAAGACGTTAACGTTCATACCATACCACTGTTTTTAAAAATTATGTTGATCCACCTACTCAAGGTTTGAGTTATTGCGTGGTTTTTTGAGAGTTAAGAATAGGAATGTATAATTGGAATGAAGGTGCACGGTGACTTTAGTGTACTGTTTTATAGAATTTGCGATACATAATAGGTAATTCTGGTTTTTGAAAATACGGAAAATAGGCTGGTTCTTATAGGGAGCTGAGGTTTAAATTTTTTCCGAAATCTTCAATTTTGACTGTAGAGTCTCTATTATTGTCGATCGTAATTTTGCTTAGTGTTTGGATCCGATGTGCTGAACTTAGTGCCATAAGTGTTACCGTTTTCTTTGTTAGTATATCAGGTGATAGAGATTGTAAAGGGTAAAGTGTTGATAAATATAGTAATACAGGTTCAACGTTCCATGTAAAATCGTATTTAGGTTTAGGGGGCTTTAACTTGTAGCTTCCCTTCAAAAATCTTTTTATTATATATTAATCCCTATTAGGCGGTGAAACATAAAGTTATCTATAGGTACTTATCAAGACCTAAGAAGCTCCTTTGTTTACTTTGCGAACTAAAAAGGCCAGATAAATGTTTAAAATATAAGTAAAGACATCGAAATTTTGCTGTTACAGAAATTATAATACCTACTTATTAACACAAGTGTTGTATGTTAAATATTAATTAACAATTTGTTTTAACAAAAAATATTTATAGGTACGCCTATGTTATTACTATTAAGTTAGCAGCAGTTTAGACAGTAGGATAACGTTGACAGTGTTGTTGTTAGATAGGTTTTATATATCGTTGCATTATTATAAATACATAAAGTAAAAATACTAAAAGCTGGTGTTTTATCAACACAAGAACAAGTAAACCAATTCTAAATTCACAACATTGTACTGTTTCCAAGTTCCTTCTGAGATGGATGCAAACATTATTGGGATGGCGTGACCGGAAAGGCTTCTTTGAAGAAATGCTTCTCAGTTTCCTTGCCACAAGGAAAATTTTCCTGTATAAGAGATTAGAGTCTCTATAGAGAGAAACCAATTTTTACTCGATTTAAAAGTCAACGGTTTCCCAACTAATAAACTAAGAAACAAGGTATACCAGGGTTGTAATCGCCACACAGGTACTACCAATATTCCGGTGGCTTCATCCTGTATAGATTTATCTAAAGCATTAAATATCATAGAAAACAAGGGAAAAGCGTAAAAATACTCATCATGCCAAGAAATTGTTAATGCATCGACTGCTGTGGGGGTTGGATCCGGAAACCAGGAAATATATTTATTGCATTTTGCATTATAATAAGTTGCAAATAAATCTAACCGCTTATTATTTTCTGATATACCTGCCTGTTTAGTTAGTATTCTGTTTCAACGGAAGTTTGCCTTGATGCCTTATCGGCTTCCTTTTTTCTTTTGAAGCGATATAAGATGAAAAGAGTGTTATACGTTTTGTTCACACCAGCCTCATATTTGAAAGGTTATATTGGTTAAGTTTCGATATTTTACGCTTCCCCCACGATTAATGCAGGATATTGCCGTCTTATTATCGATTCTAAGTAAGACTCTAATATTTTCATTTGATTTAGTAAATAATTGTAAGCCATGACAAGCAACTTTTATTTCGAGTCATGACAAGCAGCTTTAATTTAAAGGTAATTAATATGCTTAGACTTGTCGGCTTCTTCCCAAAACTCGCGACCTTTTTGGCCGTTACAATAGCCTGTAGGAGACGCAGACGCATAAGAAAAAAAAATTCCAATGAAAACATACTAGGCTTCATATTTACAGTATATTCTAGATTGTCTATCCACCAGCTAATAATTTGCTTTGTATCTTTTGAAATTAATATTCTGTCATTGCACGACTTTCCTATTAAGGCTTTAAATTTTGTGCGCCCTTGTCTTTTAAATTTGATACGATGACGACTCCGAGGAACGGCAGGAGTCGCTGCTGCCAAACCACCAATAATTTTTGCAAAATCTCGAATTGTAGTACCTGTCTTGTTAACATATTTTTTAAATTGCCTCTTTTATTGAATTCATTTTCTTAAGAGGTAAAGAAACGGTCGAGGACACGGTTCTCTGAATTAAGTCCTAAGTATCCTAGGTAAGTTATTTTTATGATGGTATTAACTGACTTTTTCTGTATTTATAATAAATCTTAAATCATTTAGGAGCATTATGCACATTCCAAAACAGTAAAGTGCATCAGCCAAGCATGACAAATGGTTGGTGTTGTTAGCTTACTGCTCCTACAGCTGTTGGCCCATGCCCCAATTGGTGTTGTAGGAACCTTTGCAAATAATTAAATTTGCACAAAATAATGTGCGGGAGATATTTAGTGAAATAACTAACACCCTGTAAAGTATACAGCTGTTTTGCAGACAATAGTCTTCAGGAGATAATTTAGTCAAAGCAATTTACACCCTGTAAAGTATGCAGATATTTTGCAGACAATAAGAAGTCCATGATTGCAATCTTAATTAAATAGGTCCACGACCATATTAAAATATATACTGTTGGCTCACAGCCTTTTAATCGCTCAAGTTATGATAGAATTTACTGAATAGCCCACGGCTATCCCTCAGAAAATATGGCCCACGGCCTTAATGCCAAATATGTTTTGCCATAACACCCTGTAAGGTATGCAGCTATGTTGCAGACAATAGTCTGCGGGTAATATTTTAGTCAAAACAGCTAACAGTCTGTAAAGTATACACCTGTTTTTCAGACAATAGTCTGCGGGTGATATTTTAATCAACACAACTAACACCCTGTAAAATATACAGCTATTTTGCAGACAATAAGGAGCCAGTCCATGATAGCAATTTTAATTAAATAGGTCCACGACCATATTAGAAATATATACTGTTTTTTGTCCCTATTGGAATTGATTATTGTTGCATAAACAGGGGAAATATTATACACACAAGTGTATCTGATTATCATTTGGCGGTGACAAGTTTGAAGTTGGCATAATAAACGATCACTTCTTAGTAAGTCAATAGCCAACTTTTAATGAAGAAGTCGAATAGGTAAGTCCTCGACCATAGGCTTAATCAATTAATAATTTATAATAAAAATAATATTAAGAATGTTTTTATTGCGAAGCCCTCGGCCTAGACCTATCCTTTTTCTATGCCCTCGGCAAGAATTTTTCGATTGAGTGCTATTTGTATGCAAATTATAAGGCCCTCGGCCTATGCACTATCTAACTCAATCTGAATTTTTCTAACTCAATCTAACTAACTATTTGTAGGGAAGTCGAATAGTTAGGTCCTCGACCCTAAGCTTAATCAATTAATAATGTTAATAAAAATAATATTAAGAATGTTTTGTATTGCGAAGCCCTCGGCCTAAACATATTCTTTTCCTCTGCCCTCGGCAAGATTTTTCGATTGAGTGCTATTTGTATGCAAATTATAGGCCCTCGGCCTATGGACTATCTAACTCCATCTAACCAATTCTTTGTGGGGAAGTAGAATAGTTAGGTCCTCGAGCCTAGGCTTAATGAATTAATAATTTATAATAAAAATAATATTAAGAATGTTTTGTATTGCGAAGCCCTCGGCCTAAACATATTATTTTTCTATGCCCTCGGCAAGCATTTGTCGATTGAGTACTATTTGTATGCAAATTATAAGGCCCTCGGCCTATGCACTATCTAACTCAATCTAACCAGCTCTTTGTGGGGAAGTCGAATAGTTAGGTCCTCGACCATAGGCTTAACCAATTAATAATTTATAATAAGAATAATAATAAGAATTTTTTGTATTGCGAAGCCCTCGGCTTGTACGTATTCTTTTTATATGCCCACGGCAAGGCGAATTTTTTGAGCGAGTGCTATTCGTACGCAAATATTACAAGGCCTTCGTCTATGTACCTTATTCTCTATTTCTCTCGGTTGAGCAACGTATTGTGCCTTACTGAAAACCTGCCTTAATATGAATTTAATAAGCCCTAGGCTTATATGCAAGGTTTTTTAATTATGCTAATTATTTAAAATAGTCTAGTTGTAATTAGTGAGCTTAGCGTAAACCTCAATACAACTTATCAACTGGTCATTGTATCATTGTACGTAGATATTTGTTCGTAAATATTAGGCCCCGGCCTAATCCTATATAGACAATTTATTAACACTTACTCGAGGAACTGGACAATATATTTTCCCTTCTCTTCGACATTTTGTTTCACAAACACAAACACAGCACGTTTTTTCAACGTATTCGATGGATACGGAGAACAGAATGGGTAAGCATCGAGGTGCGATAGCAGGCTCGGGTTGAAGATAAAAAAATTTATGCTTTAAAAACGTATCGATGGGTATGGTGATTCAGAAACTACAATGTAATCATATCGGAAGACAAGCGATAGAAAATTTCATTTTATAAAGACAAATCTCTCTAATACTTTACAATTAAATTTGGTGGAGTGACCCCAAATGTGACTACACAGGCATTTCAGACAATGTAACGAAGCCCAGTACAGTACGAATAGCAAAATTACTATAAATTGTGAAAATAATTCGTCGGTTATCCCTAAAAGCTATTTAAAGTTTAACTAAAGCTTTAAAACTATGTTATAGGTAGATTTGATTAAAGTTGCCAAATCAGTAAGTAATCTAATAAAAAAAATGTTAATTTACAGACTTAGATTATTAAAACCACTTTGCAACTAGAAGATAAAATAATTTAATTGATCTAACCATATAGACTATTTTAAGAGAAAGTTTTTTCTTAGAAATATTAAGTTCATGAATACATTGTTTAAATACTGTTTAATATTTACCTCAATTCAAGATGTTTGGTTACTAAAGAGGGTTTCTAGGTGTGTGGAACCTCTATTCCATGTGACTATTCCAAGTCCGGTAGATAAAAATCATTCAATAAAGAAATTAGGTTCCTTGTAATTAATTCAGCAAAAATACAAATAAGTAATTATAAGGTATACAAGGACCTATTTATATGGTCTTGGCTCAAAATCTCATAACGATCTGAGAATTTCCAGATACGGAGCTATCGACCACTTCTACCAAATGACCGTAGAAAAGTGACATGGCCATGGCCCATCCACCTAGACCAAGTGTTCCTTAAAAAAAACTTCAAAAGCGTCCTAAATTTGAAATGTGTTTCGTGAAATTATGCACATTTAAATACGTATTTCGAGCTCAAATAAAAAAAGAAACAATATAATATGATCCTAACGTCTATACGAACCATAATCAAGGATAGTTAAATAAATTAATAAATTGTAACAATGATTCTAGTACAATTAAGTCAGAATTCGTTTAAATATTCAAAAACATCAAATGTCCTTAATATGAACCAAATTTAAGTTAATTTTGAATATACGAAATTTAAAATATTACAACGTAAATGCAATAATAATAATAATATATATGATAATAGTATGAAATATGATGCAATTGAGCCTTCAAAGCAGTGCAAAACTGTTCTATAAAAAGCATCTCTCGCAATTAATGTTATGAAATATTTTATTATGCTGAGAATATAATGATTATTTAGTTTTAGCAATATTTATGAACCAGGAGGGCATTCAGAACCCTTCTGAGGATGTTGGGCTGTTGCCAAAAAATACATTTTAAAGGAGTTTAACGCGTATTTAATTGGTTATTGAGCTAAATCTTACTTTTTGATCAGCTGGAATATTTGAGTCTTGAGTCGCCGAAATGTCATGTTTGGATGCAAACAATACAAGAGGTCATTAATGGATCTCAGAAAAAGTTAAACTTAAGCTTAAATATTGACACATTCCTTCAAAATTAATTATTAATAGTTTTATAAGTTTATAAAAATATTTTAAAATTGATTATGCTTGACATCAGTGCCTGAACTGACCAAAGGCAGCCCAGTGTTGCAAATAGGCCTTTAGTAACCTAATAAATTATAGGGTTTCCAGCATCAAACGGACCGCCACAGAGCAACTAGTAACCCTAAAGATAATCCGCTTAACCCAGTTCAAATCTTGTAGGGATAGGTTAATTTAATGAAATGAGTTCGACCTATTCTAAATCCGGAGCATATGACATATGAATGCGCAAATTTTTTTTATATATGTTGGGTTGCTATTAATATTTATATATTAAGGACAACTTTTGTTAAATATAATTTAATTTAACAAAAACAAATTTAATAAGATACTCAATAGTCTAGAGGTTCGGAGCATGCTAATAATATTCATTCCCAAGAAGTGAAGCGATTGAAACTTTCAACAAGTGGAAAGTTTAATTTTGGCAGGAATTAATCATGTTGCCAAATTATTGAAGTTACTGTAACAGAGTGCGAACGTTCCAAAAATAGATACAAGTTTTTTATTTTTATTATGTAAACGCTCAGCTGCACAATTAACGTACATTTTATTGTGAAACGCGAAATTATCTGAACTAAATTAATGTTTGGCTTATCTGCCATATTTGCAACAGTTTATCCCAAATTACCGAAAGAGGAGCAGTAAATGTTAATCAGTCTTGTAGCTTGTATGGCGACAAATTTGATTGCATATATTTAAAATTTGAAAATAAAGGTTCTTCTGTTTTCACTTATTAGTAAATTCAGTAAGGTGGTATGGAATATATGCATAATAGAACCATATCTAATCTATAGATCAAAAACAGTATTTTTAAAAACCATCAGTTAATAATTTGAATTTGAATATTCTTTTTTTCACTAATCTCCAATTCTCTTCAAAATAAAATTTCTGAATAAAATATCACATTTCCATGGTGATTCCAAGTAAAAATATCGTAATTGAATATTATGGCAGGATTACGATAAGGTGTTTCAATAAATAGTAGCAATCTGTATTCTTTCTTTAATAATTTGAATCATTATTTGAACCCTCGAAAATGTTTAATTATATATTTTACGCCTATTAATAATTAGAAGTTGTGTATCATACAACGATGAGGCGTGAACATTTTAGTTAAGTTTTTGTTGGTTAGTGTAATTACGTTATTAAACTGAGTAAGTGGTTTTAGCATAACATTAATATATTCGAGTAAATATTTATCTATAAAAATACAAACACCAATTCTAAAGATATATTACTATCTTTTATACCGCTGTTTTCTTGTATTTCTCTCTATTGATCATGTAAGGTGATAAATATGATATCGAACGGAAGATCATTACATATTATGCTTTAGTAGATTTTATCCACTAAAGGTTAAAAAAAACGGCACAACACAAACACGAGAATTAATAGTGCTATTCTCATTATGTAACGCCGGGATTGGCTGACTGTTATTAAATTTAAAGTGGTGATTCATGCGCTTATTATAATTATTTTTCAAATTAATATCTTCGCGTTAGAGCCCTCGAAAAATGTTTTATAATTTATTATACTATAATTATAAATTGTGTATCCTACTTCAACAAGTTAATAAAAAAATAGTTATATTACATCATTAAACTAAGCTTGCCGTGATAGGATATCGTTAAAATAATTGAGCTCATATTTGTTAAATTTTAAACCATTATCAAGCATTTGTTTGGTATCGATTATAAATAAATTCAAGTGTGTATTTATGGTAAATGATGCTGAACGGAGAATTATATACGCTCGATTAATCATAGAAAGTTTTCAATAACACGAGCCTTATAGTAGTGTTGAGGTATAATCGATATTTTCCATTTAAGTTGACGTTTGAATTAGCTTCCTGCTTTAATTTTAAACTGAAAATGACGATACAGCCAAACACAGTGTGCAAAATAATAAATGACTAAAATATTATATTTTCAGCTAGCTAGTTAGTGGGTTTAATTCCCATTCTTGCGTATTTAAAACTGTTAAAATTCATATTACTCTGTGCATAATCTGTTGCATCTAAATATTATAATATAAAAACACTTTTCTCAAATATAAATGAGCTGGCTATTGAAGTGTATGTAATCGCATTCACTCTAATCATACTTAACTCGAACAACAGAACTAATCAAACATTTGAGCATTATAAATACACATGGGCGATTAGGTTATCTAATACATTGCGTCTATTTCAGGCTTCAAATGGAATAGATCTACACATCAAGAAAGACGATCCAGCAAATTCCGGGAAGTCTCGTAATACCACGTTACTCTGATGTCTAGAAATGTATTATCGTGGATGCGATCGGGACTTCAGAGGGTTTGTATGTCTTCTTAGCTATATCAGATGAAATTCGGCACGGATTTCGTCGCATACTATCGCAGTTCATTTATTAATAATTCGATTACAGTTTCACATTACCACATCTTCGTTTTCACAAAATTTTGTCAGTTGGGTTAGTATTGCAATTGGTGTTTCACAAATCCACTAGATCAGTCTACATCTCCATCTTGATATCTGATACAACACCGAGATACTATTGTAAATAAAACAAGATGCCAAGACCAAGATTTCATGTATTGAGGCTTTCGATCTTGTCATAATCTCATAAATCATAATTTGTTTGGTTTCAAAAAAAATATGACTGGTTCTGGATTGCGGCCAATGCAGTATGTTCTCAAGGTAAAGTTCGGTAAAGATATATGCACATTATTTACAATTAATTACTACTTTTTTATATACTTCTTTATGCGCTTCTTCTCTTCGTGATATCGCCTATATTTACATTATTTTACATACACTTGTTTCTATTCTAATTTTCTTATATTAGATTTCCATATCTTAAGTTTTTCTTACTTAAGGAGCACTTTATTCTATGTATATATGCTTATGACTACTTGACTAGCTATTTCATAATTTCCATATCTACGTATGCTTCTCCTTTAAACACACATTTATTTCTTCCATTATTTGGCCTTATGTATACTTTTCACTTTACATAAACAACTTTTGCTTATATATTTTCTCAATTATTTCAACCTATGTACGCTTCTTCTTTATTCTTCATGCATTACATAAACACTTTTGTTTATATAACATTTCACCTGGGAACTATGCCCTTCTTGACCTTAGACTTCCTTGATCATCAGTCAGCTATCTTACTCTATACTCAAGCTTTCCAAACCTAAATTCTTTGCTGTGACTTTCTCATTTAGATAATCCGTCGTTGCAGTCATATTTAGGCCGGAGAATACTTTACTTTATAATTCTTCCTTGTATCCACAGTCCTGTATATACTCTTGATACACAAATTCAATGGCACCTCAGTTTTTCTGCTTTTCTCGATAACGATAATCATGCAACTGGTCCATATACTTCTACTTTACTTTATATATCCACATTTACTTCAACTGTTTATTTTGCATACACAGGTTTCTAGTTTTCTCACTAATATTTGGCCTCATATAGTTTAACACTTAACACGATTTATTCTAGCTTCATTTGTCTTCCTAGCTCCTTCTATGTACTATACTATATATATTGTCTATTTTTATATACACAGTTAATTAACCTCCTAAGTGTTTTTTTAATGTACTTGTCTTATTAACACTCGGGTTTATATTATGCTTATTTACGTTAAATTGCTTTTTCTGGATATACTTTCTGTTTCACTATATACATGTTATTAGGTTCCTTATTTATATTTTAACCTCCTAATTGCCTTGTATATATAATTTTCTATGCACAATTGGGTTTTATATTACATTTATTTACAATTGAGACTTTGCCTCCCACCTAATTTTTGTGTTTGTCTTAGTTTCTTCTTAGTTTCTCATTTTACTTGTGTATTTATTCCATATATAATTATATTTTCCGTATCCTCATCATCTTCACTAGTTTCTCCTGCTTCCTGCTCCATTGCTGCCTTTATTTTATCCTATAATACAAACCTGTTGTATTGCTCCATTTTAATATCTTACTGATTCCTGATGTTTTTTAATCATTTGTATCATTTTCCTTGCAGATACGGACCTGCAGCCGGTCGTACCATATGCAACTTGACCATGCGGTTCTATTCCTGACCTTCCTCAACTAGCGGTAATCTCTTTCCTAAGCTTGCGTTCACTGTTACTTTGAGCGTCTGGTGTTAGGTGACGACTTTTATTCTGCGATGAATTAATACATTAATGCGCGATTTGAATTTATGTTATATTGAACTATATTAGTTTTTTTGGGTATATTTAAGTAGACTATTATATTGACTAATTGTTATGTTTAACAGACCCTGCCCGCGTTATTTGAATTATAATTTAATTGTTTTTGACGTAGATCTTATAGTTTTATGTGCTTTTGTGGGTAGTCATCTCCACCAATTTGTCAGGAAAGTTACAACTTGCGAGAAGAGTTAAATAATATTACAATAGTATAAATGTATAGATATAATTTTACAAAAAATACGAACTTCAGTATTACAAAATTTTAAATCCTCGCCAAGCTGTATCGTACAAGACTTCAAATAGAAAATGTGTTTCAATTCAGAGAATATTTTTTCAATCGATGCATTAAAACTTTTGAAATCGTGAAACGATCCATCTTACTGATCAACAAACTAATTTCAGTAGCATCAATGATCAAGTCAATAGCACAAAACATACTTTAAGAAAAAAGTTCTTAAAAAAATGCTTCATATTTTTTAAATACTTGTTAAACAATTTTAAAGTGTGTGTCATAATTCAATCAGTTATGAAAATTTAGTTATATTTTACACATTAGTGAACTAACACCATCAAGTAGTTAAGTTTCGTGAGTTCAAAGAAGTAAACTTTGATTCAAGAGCTACATTGGTATTTAATTTAGAACATTATTAATCTCTATATTTTATTTTACACAATTATTATAAATTGCGTAAGCAATGAGAAATTAAGATACACTTTTGCTCATTAGTAAAATATCACCGTCACTCTCCACAAGTCGTGTTAGCATATCGTTAATAATTTCTTTAAACTATTTGCAGCACATTCGATGATAAATCGACAAATTTCTCGCTTCTGCATTTATCCCCCTGCTCAAAAATATAAATCCAAAAATATCAGCATAGGACCCATTAGAAGCACATGCTAAATTCTCCAAATATGTTACGACCCCCGACGGACCCTCTTAAACTACGGTTTTCAACCAACGGCGCATTAATTATTTAAAACCTCGTTTTGCTAACGACTGGCTAGTCCCGAGAGAGAGGCTTGCGGACATGCCACCAAAGAAAGTTGGAGAAGGACAGCACTAATCCGAAAGTAACTGTGCATATTTGAATTTAAAATTTAACACACATGCGGACAACATTAGAACATGCTTAATGTAATGGCTCGATTTAATTCATCCTGTCGTGTAATTAGACGTTGCCGAACCGCAGGAGATACTCTATATATACTATATTGCAGACAATTAGTAGGGAATAATTAATGGACTCTTTCTGATGGCTATAAGAAATAATTGCATGCCAATTTTTAATATAATGTTTGAACTACACTGAAGTGCCTTAGCGCACATGTTTCTGCGATATGGTTTCTTTTCATGCGATGCCGCCGTTTAGCTAATATTTTTTAATTTGAATATATTTACATACATGTTTCAAATGACCTTTTAAGGCTTATAACGAAATGTATTTAATTATTTTTAATTTAAATTAATTAGGCGCCACTTTTTACTACCATGTTTTACTAGCTCAGTGGCCAATTTGTAAGGATAAAGCGAAAATTGATTTATTTAGTTTATTTAAATATGAGATTCTTTGTCACTGAGGATGTGAGTTGTCTCTTTCACTAACTATATTTTTTTATGATATTGTGGGCGCCAGAGCTCCTTGAGACAATGTAAATAAAAAAAATAAATATTAAGATATCAAGAATTATAAAGATAAGAACATTAAAAAATTAATTCGCGTCTTAAAGAACTCGATCGATCCTACGATAAATCAAACAAAATATTTCTAAAAACAATATATATTAATTTAACAACTAATTTACAAGATGATGAGGTTTTAAAAAAATATTAAAATCTATATAACCAGATGTAAATACAACTTATGAAGTTTTGCTTGGAATAAATTAACTAGCAATGTAAATGAGAATCAATGTAAACGATCAAAAAAAATTTATTATATCAAATAGTTGGTCTAAGCAAACGATCTTTCTTCTGAGAAATATTACCTATCTTCATTCAGTTATCTGTAACCATGCGATAACTTCGTTCAGATATTTGTAACCATGCGATCGGTTAGGATCTCCACTGAAAACCTCTTCTGCCTGTACCTAAGCTCACCCGCTATAGGCGTATCCAGGTCTTACAGATAATCCTAGTACTTGTTTGCACGGCAAAGCTGTAGATGGTGTCTTCGTCTCGAATTGAAGGTCTTAGACTAACTAATACTGCTTATTAACTAATTATTCAGGGAAGTATCCTGTGGACCTCAGTTGGACTATCATACAGGAGGTATTAACAATGACAATTTGGAAATTTACTGGTTACAGCAGGTATAAACAGAACTTAAATTACAATTTTAAGTTGAGCAAAAATCATAGATAACTATGGTTAAGCAACCGTAAATAATTACTGTTACTCAAGATACTTCCTTTCTTTACTTTAAGATATGAAATCCAAAAGAATTTATATTTAAAATTTAAGGTTTAAAAGAAAATTATGATTAAAATTTAAGATTCAAAAGAAAATTATGAAACTTGTCCAAACAGTGGCTCTCGGCAACTTTTAATAGAAGATAACTAGATTTTTATGATAAATAAGAAAATCGAGGTATAACCTCTCTATAGATGAGTCTTATTGTAACTCAAAATAAGTAAGTTCTATTACTTTTTTATATATGGCCCCTGGCACATAAACGATAATTTAAAAAATAGAAAAAACGAGGTACAACCTCTCTTTAAACGAGTCTTATGACTCCAGATAAGTAATTTCTATTACTTAATCTATAAATATGACCCTTGGCACATAAACAATAATTGAATGTAAATTCCGTCTCAATTAATCAAAGATAAAGATAAGATAATCATTATCTCGCCTTGAGATAGGAACTTAGATAAACGGTAAAGAAAAAAACAGGTAAATTTACTCACATGTACATAAACCTCTCATATACGTAAATTAATGTCGGTACATCATTGATAAAACGTGACACGGTAAGTGATAAAATAAGCAAAATAAGTTCAATAAGGCAGAGGCTGCGGGGCAAAAAATAACAATGTCCCAAGTATCGTCAGCAGTTGATTTGGCCTTAAATACCGGAAGTCAGCACAACTGCAGAGGCAGAGGTTCCTCAACAAATGGTGGGCGCTCCTCTATTGCTTATGCATCTGTGCTTCAAATGTCAATGTCACGCGATCTGACGGATGACGTTTTTGAGATCGATGGCCATGCTTTGGAACAAAACAATGACAATCCTGGCCCAGACTCAAAAAACGAAAAATCTCCAGAAAATGCGTCTCAAAATGCAGACGATGGCTGCAAATATTCCATGCTAGAAGAAATAAGCAAAATCAACGGGGCCGTGATCAACCATTTTATGAACCTTCAGCGCCTGATTCTGTCAAATTCTTCCCGCTGAAGCAAGCGGATGCGGGCATAGTTCCTGACCAAGGTATTAATGATAGTTTTATAAACCTAAATAATCTTAATACCAATAATAATAGAAATAGGGTAAACAATAGGAATAAAACAAAAACTTCTCAAGATATACCTAACAATAGTCTAACAATCTTTCATGCTAATGTTCAATGTATAAGAAATAAAACTGCAGAGTTTGAATTACTACTTAAAGAGAAATTTGTTGATGTTTTTTGTATAAATGATGAGCTTGAGTCTTTTAACATTCGGGGTTACCAACTGGCCTCTGGCTTTGGAAGGTCTCAGAAGCGTCATGGTGGTGTGGTCATACTTGTCAAGGATGTTGGGTACTCGTCTCTTAATCTGGAGAAGTTCTCCACTGGGCAGCACTGTGAGGTTACGGGTATCCTTTTGAGAGACTTTCACATTCAAATAGTAACTTTCTATAGGTCACCTCTGGGTGACTTTAATCTGTTTATTGACACTGTGATGCTGTTCCTTTCCAAGTTGGATATTTCAAAGCTCATCTATATCACGGGGGATTTCAATGTTCCATTCCACATGAACAGTGAGAGAGCTCTGGAAGTAATAAACTCCTTCCGAACTCTAGATCTTCACCCTACTGTAAATTTCAGTACTCGCCTTAGCGCCTAGCTTGATAACGTTTTTACAAATTTCTTTGATGGTTTGCAGGATACTACTCAGTTTAATCTTTTCCACCTCTCGGACCACTATGGAGTCCTTGGTAGGGTCAAAATGGTTTCTCGTTGCCAACCTGCTACTCGTATAACCTACAGGCCAGTGACAAATGAGGGCCTATTTGCCTTATATCGCACCCTT
>MU185310.1:163368-193896 GCA_016904865.1 Pissodes strobi
TTTTTTAAATCCAGAGAAATATATAGAAATTAATTCGGATCCTACATTACACTATCAGAAACTTGTAAAAGAAGTTGTTAAAGAAGTTAGCATTTTTTCGGATTACGTTAAATCTAACCTGGTGTTAATGAACCCACAATTACCTAAATTATATTCTTTAATCAAATTACATAAACAGGATATGCCTATTCGGCCTGTAGCTTCGTACTGTACAGCCCCTGATGTTAAACTTTCTGAAGAATTGATTCACATTGTAGGTAAATATTGTAATTTCATATCTAAATATTCGATTAAAAATAGTTATGACCTAGTGAATAAGATTAAAAATGTTACTTTACCATCTAACTCTAAACTTATTTCTTTTGATGTTAAACATTTATTTCCTAGTGTACCTCCGATTGAAGTGTTAGAATTAATTAAAATTATGATAGATAAGAACCATATTAATCACATAATAAAACAGGATATTTTAAATTGCTTGTCATTATGTTTAGATCAAAATTATTTTGAATTTAACGATAAGATTTACACTTGTATCGAAGGTTTAATAATGGGTAAACCACTTAGTCCTATTTTAGCTGAAATCTTTATGGATAATTTAGAAAAATCAATTCATGAACACCATCTTAGCAAATATTGCTTATATTGGTATAGATATGTGGATGACATTTTAGTTTGTTTTAATGGGACGTGAAGACAATTGGACATTTTCTTAGAATTCATTAACACATTACATCCCAATATTAAATTTACAGTAGAATTGGAACAGGAACACTATTAATTTTTTAGACCTCAAAATTTCAAATGTAAACAATAGGCATACCTTTGACATCTACCGCAAACCATCTTATACGGATATAATTATTCATAACTCATCTAACCATCCGTACAATCAAAAAATGGCAGCATTTAATAGTTTTATACATAGACTAAATAACATTCCTTTGTCTGAAGATAATTACAATAAAGAGATTAATATAATCAAACAAATTGCTGTGAATAATGGTTATAAGGCTAACATTGTTGATACTTTAATTAAAAATTACGATACCAAAAAAGCTTTAGAATTGGTGTACCCAAAAATTAATAATAATGAACTTAACAATTACCAAATTTTAACACACACAGGAAAGAACACAAAAAATATCACAGTATATAAAAAATAAAAATATGAATGCCAAAATTGACTTTAAAACCAACAATAAAATCAGTAAGTTTATTAAAAATAACAAATCCCCTACACCTAAAAGTAAAAAAAATGGTGTCTATAAATTAAATTGTGGTTCCTGTTCCAAAGTATTATTGGTCAAACTGGTAGACCTTTTGAAAAGAGAATTAAAGAACACCAGTCTTGTTTCATTAATGGCAAGGATACTTCTAACTATGCTTGTCATTTAATTAATGAAAAGCACATTTTCAATAATGATTTCAATGTTTTACATATTGAAAATAAAGGTAAAAAATTAAATCTGTTAGAAATTATGGAAATCAATAAATATAAAAAATTGAATATATTACTTAACGAACAAACTGATTTTGGGTTTTCTCCGTTATTGAACCTTTCCTAGAAATTATTAAATTGTTTCCTTTGCTACTCATAAGGTCAAGATTATTTTTTGTAATTTACCTGCAATAGGGGAACTATATAATTTTAGCATATTTTAGTGTAACTATTCACATTTGAAAAAGACGTTACCGTCAAAACACGTGTCATGTTAAAATAAAGTTAGTGGAAATCTTTAAGTGGTTTACTTATTTAAGTGTTTCTTAGTTATGAACCTCCATCAAGTAAAGGCTAATTCGATTAACTAGAAAATATAAGTTAAGGAAATATCAGGCAGTAATGTATGGAATATTAGTTTTTTTGGTGTGCCATATGTTGAAAGTTATTTTAAGCCAATCCTTTGGTATTTAATGTAATGATTATGCCAGAGACAAGGAAAACTTTACTAGTTTGGTTAAATATGCAAAACAGCAGGAACTTCGATAGTAATTATTGTAATATTTTTTTCTCTCTATTTGTACCTGTATATGAATGGATGATGCAAAGGGTATTGCATTTGAATGCTTCTTCGAAAAAAAAATAGTCCGTAGATGCAGGGAAGAGGCTTTTTCAAATAATACCATTTGGGTTCGTTGCTTCCATGATGATATAAACACATTGTTAAAAATGCGCACCCGAAGATTTGAAAACAATTCGGGATAATAAACAAAATACAAACTTAAGAAAAATTATATCAAATTATATATCCGTTCCAATTTAATATGTATGCCCCGTTTTCTAATGGTATTAGATTTACGTCGATAATCATTATTTTCACAAAAAGTTATATAAGGAACTTTGTTAATCAAACGGATGTATATATAGTATAACGCACACAGCCTAACTAAGGATCTAATTTATTCGGAAGGCGAACATCATATTATAAAACACTTAGGCATCCTTCAGTGTAAACAGCATTAAAAAGCCCCTTTGAAGGGAAAGCGTTTCAAATTCGAGAGCCCTATTTGCATAACATTAGATGAAGCAGGTCGGAGTTGTTTATAAAACTAGTTGTAGTACTAAAGCTTACACAACGACTTTTCGCAAACTCGTTACTGTTTTACTAATTATAGAAGCGAAGCTGATATAGAATACATAAGAAATAAATGACACCATTAATAGGAATATTATTTAATTAATTTTATAATTAATCATTTATTTTTAACGACGTTTTAATAGAGGTTCTGCTTTAAAAGAATATACTAAACCCAAAGGATGGTTAATCATTGATCATATATAAATTAGAGAAAAGCAAATCTAATTTAACATCAAAATGTACATGCATAATATTAATACAATAAATATGAATTCTGTAACGGCATAGTTATGATATCCAAATATTGTGGTTTACAAAATCAATCTCTCAAGAAAGATCGATAAAGACATGTACTATGATCCAAAGCGTCCATGGTTCCTATTTGAAACTGCAGGGCGAATTTAGTATTCAGTACTCTTAGTTCTAGTGAGCATAACATTTCATTTGTCAAATAGCGTTCAAAAATTTTTGGCGCTCCGCTTAATAAACTTTCCTAGCAAGAAAACCCATTAGAGTGGCCCTTTTAAAGGAGACTGCAAGCTTTAATGAATCTCGTAAGTGGGAAGTCTGCCTTATCCGAAGAGAGGTTAATTAAAAAAGCCGAAACTTCATGGAAAACATTTACATTTTATAATTAGCCCTTAAATGAGTGTTGAATTAGAAACTTTCAAAGAATTTATAAGAGTCAAAACTCGTTATATGTGAATTATATAACTACTTAAGGGAGAAAATACCATAATTTAAGTCCTTCGCATTAACTGGTATAAATGTGTTCTTATTGAGATTGTTTGAAACCATCAAATATATTATTGGTAGCTTACTCTTGATAATGGCAATATTTTCTCGTCCTGTTATGACGTGGTTGGCGTGTAGGTTATGTAAGTACCTCAGTTTGAATCGACCTTCGCCAGGTGAGAAGATATGATAAACAAGACACTTTTTTAAAAGAATGATAATGTTTATTGGTCAAAGGCATAATTGATGCACGAAATTACTAGAATACGCATGTCTTTTCGATTGAGATGTAGTTTGAATCGTTTATAGGTGTTGGGTTTTAATTTATGGTTCAATTTGGTTATTTCGTTTGGGTAAATATTTAAGTGATTGGTTTATCGGAATTTCACTCCTCACTTTAATGCACTTTGACAGATATCCATTTAAAATTATTTCACTTGACACTTCGATAAATGTATCGTAGAATGGTCTTTAGTACTTTAGGCGGGTATCCTTCTGTGAACTATAGTTCCTGTGTTGGACTGGAAGATTAGAGCATCGGTAAAATAACCAGAGAATTACGTCCCTATGAACTGAAGGCCAATGATCGAGCGGAATAGGGAAGAGACAAAGTATGTCGATTATTTATGTTATAAAATCTGCATAATTGCCTGCTTTGTTTTCTAATTTTCTTAAACCCTTGTTGACTTGTTAGCTATGGAAGCATACCAAAAACTACCTGGAACTAGATTAGTAGAGTAGTGTGGATGCTCTCTATTTGCAAACAGTCGTCACTAATGGCGTTCATAGAAAAAGGGATGTTTTGGCATTAAATAAAATGTTTTTAACTACTTTCATGCATCCATCCGTTCACACCTAAAAGTAAATATTTAAATTCAGATTAACTGTTAATAAATATCCAACAAAAACTCTTGATTATATTTAATTAGCACAACCTCCGTTCTTTACTAAATTTAATCAAACTTCCGTTCACACTCAATATCTTGCTACTTTATTTCTTCTGCAATTCTCTCATAACTTCACCAGGGACATATAAGGCTTCGAAATTTGATTCTAGTCTTGAGTATAGGAATATATACATAACGAATATACGATCGAGTATTCATGATCCCGAAAGAACCTTACAAAAAATAAATAAAACTGACATCTTCAAATGATACCCTATTATATAATCTCTAACTAAATTAGGATATTTAATCTCTAACATAAAAGATATTAAAAATAATTTATCTTACTATTCTATAAAAAGAACAAAACGCGGCCTATTTAATTTTGTAGGTAGAGCACACAAATGGCTTTATGGTACATTAGACACTAACGACGGCGAAAGATAAGATAATTATATTAAAATTATAGATAAAAATCAAAAAACACTTCACGAAAATATAACTTCTCAAAAATTAATTCTTACGCAATTATCAGAAAACATTGATAAACAGCTTAAAATTGTAAAAACTAATCGAAACAATATCCTAAAACAAAATACAACTTTCTCTATTAATTTGACGATTTAAATAAAAAATCCTGAACTTGCTTTTCAGTTTTTAAAGATTAACAGCCATCGATCGCCAAATAATATGTGATGAATTATTATTAACATCAAAATATCATAGCAGCCAAAGCAAAATCACCCTGTAGTCACTCGTATAATATGTGGCCTTATTCTGTAAATAAATACTGATTTAAAAGAGCTCAATTGCCGTCCTAACGAAATAAACAGTCGCCAATTTTAATGATAATTGTGTACGGCCATGGAAAATCCACTAACAAGACCGCGGATCCTTCAACAGACCGATAACGACATTAATTAAGGTGGAAACTTAATAAACTTGCTACTCCAGGTATGCGGTAGTTATATTAGAGATGATGGGAAAATTGGGCTCTTCTGTCGTCGAGTGGAGATGTGCGTCATCGCGGTGTATCCCCTTAAGTAATTACAAATCGTGGAGTATTTTTAACGGCGAGAGGAAAGATGTTTCGAAATTGAATACGGTTTTATATTATGTCTGCGCAACCCGGAACTACATGCCTGATCGCCTGTATATCCAATTAGAAACTATGAAAAAGTGAGGTGGTGCAGTAAGTATAGAGGGGGTCTCGAGAAGCTGCGCCCCACGAGAGAAAATGTCGCATTTAACCACGTGAGCAATGCCACTTGTCATTCGATTTCATTGGGCGAAACCCAAGTGATAGAGCTTGACCACAAGGAATTGTTTTCATAAGATTCGCCCACTTGATCTATGCCATTTTAAAGGGCTCCTTTTCGACCAACATCATCAGATATTTTCAAAGTAAAACAAGAACTAATATTAATCTAACCCAAACTAACACCAAGTTTGATATAATGCCCATTAAATTTATCGTTTCATTGCTTTATACATTTTTCACTACAGATTATGCATTGCAAGCAATATTGCCAGCAGAGGCAAGTGATGCGTCCAAATCTCTGATGATATTTATCGAAAGCAGCAATTTTTAATGCGGCATAGCTCAGGTGGACGAATTCTGTGAAAACATTTCCTTGTGGTGGATCTTTAGCAGTTGGATTGCGTTCAGTTTAGTCGGCTAAAGAAAAATATTCTCAAGGTTGTTAAACTCTGCGTTTTACCGGGAATCGGAGATTTCAGAGCCCTCATCAATGTCGACTGCATAGCTTTATCTCTATGGTCCACTTCAACGCGGATTTCGAATTAATTTAAGCTCTGATAACTTATTGCGCTCTTTCTGTTCTTCTAATGGGCGCAACCCTTCACCCCAGCTTAGAAGGAACTGGGAGTGAATAATCTCAAATCGAAAGAAAATTTTTAATTTTGAGAATTTAAAATTAGATATTGAATGAAATAAAGTATGTCAATGCGTAGGCTAAAACGAGTTGTCGCCAAGCGTATAAATTAGGCCTAAACTCAAATGCCAGAGAGCAGCGTGCGGGTTGATTTATTTTTCAGGCGCCACGGGCTTTTAGACAGCACAAGCGAGAATTACCCCAAAGTTGAAATATGGAACTCGTTTTAGCTTAAGCTTCACGACAAAATAAATGAATACCAAAAATTCGTTATTTATTTCTATCAAGAAAATCGATCAATAAAACCACAAAAATAAGTTAGAAAATTAGATTAAATATATAAATCAAAGTCGGTATAAAGCAAGTACCCAAATTAACCAAAAAAAAACTAAAGTCGATGAGAACAAATACTCAAAAATTAATCAAAGATAACTAAAGTAAGCGATAAACAAATACTCGATTATTAATCAAAAGTAATCAAGAACGTTTCAATTATTGAGCGCTAATAATAAAAAAACAGATACTTACTAAAGCGGCCTGTCCTTTTGGAGTTACACTTAAGATTTAATTAAATAAAATAGGGAAATAAACAAACAAGGATTGGTTTTATTACCTAATAATGAAATATCACAGCTGGTCAGGAAAAAGAAAAATTAAAGTGGAGAAAATTTCAGCAAATAAATTCTTATAGTTACACTGTATTCTTAAACGAGAAAAGATAGGCTTTACTCAGTTACTTGAAGAGATTAATTATACGCTTTCTCTTAACAAACGCAAATATTCAATCGTAATTTACGACGAACGCTTTATGCAATAATAATAAAAGAAAATAGCGTCAATATTGTAAGATAATTCAAGTAACTCCAATATTAACTCAATCAAAGACCAATTCGCGTTCCTCGAATCATGATCTGTTACATATGCCGTATAACTAACTAACTATGGTTATTCAGTTCAGTTAAGCTTCGTTGATAACTACAGCAAAAACAGTATGTAAAAAAACTAGTTAGACCTGGCGTTATTATAGCCACAAATTAATTACAGAACTTAACGTATGACAATTTATTCCACGGTCAAGTTACCGGTAGGACAAAGATAATAAACAATCTGTTCGAGTAAAGAAAATATCAAAGACAGTAATAAAAAAAACAATTAAAGTCTACTAGGCTGTAACAACACTAGTAGTTAACTGATCCACGGTTACCCAACGTAAGCCAGAAATCGTGAATATTGAGAATAATAATAAAACTAGTTCGACCTACAACGTTATTGCGTCAGTCAATTAAAAGTTCAAAAAAAATTCGATCCAGAATCTGATTTATTTAAGATCAACGGATCTAGCTGAATTTTAGGATTTGATTAAATAAAATCAAGCATCTCAGGCTCGACAAGATTGCCCAAAAATTCAAAGTTCATTTAAAAGAAAAATATGAATAACTAAATGTTACCTTAATTAAGGAGAAAGAGTAAAAAGTTAATCTTTGTTCGAAAACAAAGCCAAAGAAAAATAATAAGTAGAGATCGTAAGTTAATTACACAAATTTGCAAAATATATGGATAAAAAAATAAAATGGAAATTATTCACTTGGCCGATGAGTACCTCCTCAGGCAGCTTCCAGAAGGAATTGCTCACGGTAGAAAGAAGACTTCCTTGATAGACGAAGGACTGCAAGGCTCTATATAGGTAGTACCGCTAGACAGGCGTAGCCAAGGAACACTCTGTCGCTAATGATGCTCGTCGATAACAATGAACAACTCGACGGTAGCAATAGACCTCACGGTAGAAGTAGTAGACCCAACGGGAGAACCCTGTGAAAGAACTCATACTCAAGGTTCTACACGTAACTTAATGGACGAGCGTTATAACTCGGTAATCAAAATCAACCATCAAGGAAAAAGAGAAATCAGAATTTAAAAAACAACAATTTATCTGTGTAGGGGTAGCCAGTTGCTTAACGCTAGATAGCTTTCAGTTGGGCAAGAGGGCCTCTGTAAGAGATTAAAGAGGGAATTAAAAATCCGTCCACGTGCGTCACAAAATGATGGCGTTCACAGAGAGACAAAAAAAATGCACAAACAACTCAACTCACCTTGCAAAAGCAGCACTCAAATCCCACGAAGGGCAGTTTCAGACACCAACACTTAAGAAAGGATAAGGCACAACTAAAGACTGAAACTGTTAAAATGACCCGGTCGGAAAAATTCCATTAAAGGTAAAAATCAAAATTAGTTCCAACCGGCGTCCAATATAACTGCTTGACTCGTAGAGAGAATCACGCCAGTAAACCAACAATTCAAGGAGCAGGCCGACCAGACTCCCCACTTCGGAAAAAACTCGCTCCACCAATGGATACCCGGCACGGCTAATCACATGTTCCTCTCAATTCATCCAAGGGAATTAAACGATGAAAACCCGGGATTTCGATGTATAGGCATCCACCAAAAAAAAAACTACACAGAGTACTATAACGGAGTTTTGTCCACAATACCGAAACACAGAGTAGCCAAGAGGCATTTCATTAAGCCACTCCAATTAATAGAATTTCCCAATTATTCAGACAATTAAATAAATGCGTGCGACGCTCACCTCTTCAACCAATCCCAAAACAGTATGCTACAAAAGCCGAAAACAGGGCTTTTTATCATCGGCTTATGTTCGCATGCTAAACTCAATTGGGTCGAAATCGAATTGTTTAGCGACGCAGATTGATTTAATTTCTCGATCGAGAGAACGTCGAAGCCAGATTATATACGGGGGCTTTACGCATTGATATACTCTAGACAAAACGGCTCATGACAAACTATAAAAACCCAAATGCTAGAGATTGGCCGGAAAGAAATGTTTTTGCAGAATTCGTTCAGCTTAAACTTAACTTTTAAATCCGGTAGTCATTTAGCCAGAAAGTTAACTTTCTTACTTTCCGCCCACTTTGTTAATGGAAAAATATATAAAATAAAATATTTATTGAATAGTCGAAATTTTTGGGCGTCGTGAGGATAAATAGAATGAAATTTGGTAATTTTATCCCATTAGGCGTAGCATACGAATTGCTTCGAATAGCAAGCCACCACTGAAAAATAACACTGGCACATCAAGTGCTCGGGTATATTGTAAATGCGATAATATAGGCAACCATATTTTCGCTGATTCTTGGTCGGTAATATATGTTTTAGAGAAACGTAAAAATCATTCAATTTTTACATGTGCAGAACGACCATAATGATACTACTTTCGATTACATCGCAGAAGTGCCTCCTGGGACCGGTTTCTGGGTCTCAGCACATATATTACCGACCACGAACCAGCGAAAATATGGTTGCCTATATTATCGCATTTACAATAAAATGTATATATTATCGCACTTACATTAAGAACGTGGGCAGAAGGTAAGAAAATTGGCTTTTAAACTAAATGACTACCGAATTTAAAAGTTAAATTTAAGCTTAGAGGTCGAATTCCGCAAAAACATTTTCTTGCAGCCGAGCTCTAGCACTTGGGAAGTATTCAATTTAGTCAAATGACGAAAAAAATATTCTCTAGGTGGTTTAACTCTGCATTTTCTCCACTTCACTCTGATATTGAATTAATTTCAACTCTGGTACCATACCACCAGCCTCCAACATCAAATTAATTTTTTATTAAACGCCACTGATGCCCCTTAAATTTCGCATATTCAAGAAACTTTAATCTATTTCCATTAGCAAAGTAGGCATGAAGGTAGAAATATGAACTTTCAAACTAAATGACTACTGAACTTAAAAATTAAATTTTAAGCTCAGGTGGATGAATTCTGTAACAAAATTTCCTTGCGACCGTGCTCTAGCACTTGGGTTGCGTTCAATTTAGTCGAACGAGCAAAAAAATATCCTCCAGGTTGTCAAACCCTACATTTTCTCCCAGACATCAGAGGTTTCAGAGCCCCCACCAATGCCTAATGAATAGCTTTCTCCCTGAGATCCACTTCGACAAAAATGTTTGCCTATTTAAGAGTCTCTAATCTATTTCCATTAAGAAAGTGGGCAGAAGGTAAGAAAATTGAATTTCAAACTAAATGATTACTGAATTTAAAAGTTAAATTTAAGCCACTCTAGCACTTGGGTTGTGTTCAATTTAGTCGCATAAAGGGAAAATATCTTCTGGGTGGTTAAACTCTACATTTTCTCCCGGTGCGTGGTCGGAGCTTTCAGAGTCCCCGTCAATATCTAATGAATAGTTTTCTCTCCGTGAACGTTAATTTAGAATTAATTTAAACTCCGAAAATTACACCGCCTATTATAAAATATCAAATTTCATTATATTAAACCCCACTGGCGCCGAAAAATTTCGCCTATTTAAGAAACTTTAATTCCATTCCCATTAACAATGTCGGCAGAAGGTAAGAAAATTAATTTTCGGACTAAGTGACTACCAAATTTAAAAGTTAAATTCAAAAGATATGAAATTCAAGTTTTAATTCGCAACGAAATTAGTCCGAAACAGGTTGGAAAAGCGGTTACTGGAAAGAGACGTATCGAGTTGAAAAGAAGCAGTGCCGCTTTAAAATGAAAGCGTATCAGAAGGAGGCTAATTCAGGAACGAACTATAATGTGGCGCACATGAAATATAATAGAGAACTCACTTTTGGCGTATTATTAACAATAGAAAAGGCAGCAAGCATATAAAAGAGGTTTATCGCTTTTCTCGTGAGCGTACGGTGGTTTAGTGCTTAAGTAATATACCGATCAACAGGCAATTGAGAGTCTAATCTTGGCTAAATGCAAAACCTTTTCTGTGGATTGGGTTAGCACTAAGTTGGCCGCAGCGCTTGTAGCGTTATAAATATTACAAAATCCAGTAGTGCGATTTCTTTCCTTTAACTAGCCGATTTGTGTTGTCGATACTCTCCTTACATTACTTCCGAGTGCAATCCACCAGTATCGATGCATGCTGTTCCGAGCTGCTCGAAGGACTCCGTTTGGAGCACCTTCTTGACGGAGGTCGTAGGTATCTTTTCTTGGTAATTGACGGGTTCCTAAGCCTTCTCTCCTACACGCTCAAGCAACCTTTCGTCAGACTGAACGTCTGTCAATAGCCTTTTCTATGCCTACCTAGAGAGATAGAAGTCTTTTGTCGAGGTGATACGATCACGTGGTGGGAAAGTAGCTTTACAGGAAACGCCGATGGATTTCATGTCTGCAAGACACAAGTGGATTCTAAACTTATCGTTAAACGACTGTAGGTCGTCTATTTTCTGATATCGTACCTATTACCGTTGGTGACAGGTGTTGCTTAATGAACTTACTGTTAAACGACTGTAGGTCGTTCGCTATCTTATATCGTATCTATTACCCTTATTCATCGTTTTTATTAATGAACTTACTGTTAAATGACTGTAAGTCATTTGCTGTTTTATATCGTATAATAACCATTACTTCTCGTTTTTGTTCAATGAATTTACCGTTTTTGCTCATTGAACTTACCGATAAACAGCTTTATTGTGTATCATAATTATTCCTGTTTCTTATCATGTTTTCTTTGGAGATAATTATTTTATTTATTATCATACCTGATATTCTCTCGAGTGGAGAAAGAATTTTGCTAATGTTATGATAGTTAATTGATTTAGGCTGTAAGCCTCATGACAGTAAATTGCTTCACATAACTACAATTACTTTGCAACTTCATTTTTTTGTCCTTACACCAGTATCGAACTGAGCTCACTTCGAATTTCCCGGTATATACTTACTATATATAAATAAATTTACATCATTAGTGAATTCATTGATTTAGTATATCTTTATTAACTATTTATTGGTACAATTATTTTATCGCTGCCATGGGGTTAATTTAGCAATTGGATACTAGATGGCTGATTTTATGAGAGGACTCTATCCAACAAAGAGAATAAAAAACACTTGTGACATGCGACGCGACGGTTCATAATTTTGAAGGTGTCTTTCAAGCATAGTTTCCAAATAACTGAATATAATATAATTTGGCTTCTGCAAGGCAGTAGGAAGATATAACAAACCCGCACCTAAATCGCGTACAACGTCCTAAAAACACATCACGTAGTTAGAACAGTAAAGATAAGAGGGTTTTTGCCTAAAACAAAAAGTGTGGAAACCACATATGGTACAATTCTGCTATTCCACCAAATCTATTTAACATTCCGTGCATTTGCAACTGATAGTTATCATTTTGGCGTTCTGATTCAGTTTCGGCGAGGTTAAAGTTTGCTTTTGTTTGGTCGTAATTGTTTTAGAATTACGTTTGGTGTATTTATTTGTAAAACTTTGTCAAATACTAGCGTGCGGTTGGACTAAATAGGATACTACACAAATGCATGCTTTATTTCGTTTGCTTTTATATTGCCGGTTATGGAACTACAAGTTTCAGCCGCTTTTTCGTTAACTTCTATTACCAAGCCAATTAATTCTATGTGTAATCGAAAGTTGAGTTCGGAACTATTCAGGTTTTCCAACTTTAAACACCACAACGACAAAGATTAAGGAGATGAGGAATTTCGAGTGGGAATTTACGTTAAAATACTTTAAGCATGTCGACGAAATGTTTTGAAGAACTTTGGAGGCAGAGATGTTTACCTGGAATTCTTAATGCTAATGGATCAAACACGGAGATTGATGGAAACTTTTTCCGTCTGTGGTAGCTTAATTACATTTAATTTGCAAAGGGAAATAGCAAGTTATGTAAGTGTGTGAGCGTCCCGAAGCCAATATTCATCTATCAATTAGGCTCCTACATTGTTTTTTTTTGGTTTAAACGTACCGAAATTCTACATATTCTTGATTCATGCTATACCGCATGTCAACGAAATCATGTTCGAAAAAATTTTGATATATATTTAACTACCTCAGTGGAGCAGCTACAACTGACCAAACTTATTAAAATTCAAGTAAAAATACTAATGATATTGAATTTTTTAAATGGGGTTAGTTTAATTCGGAAAATTTAATATTTAACTATTCCACTAACTAAGAAGTGGTCAAGCTACAGCATATCCAAAAATTATCAAAATTGAGGTAAAAATAGTAATGATATCGAATTTTTAAATGGGGCTAGTTTAATTTGGACCCCAGTAAATAGGTATATTTGCTATTTAAAAATGCATTTAAATTTGATTTGTATGAAAATTAGAAATATTTAATCGACGATAAAGAAAAATACTAATGAGAAATTAAAACCAGAGCCTTCCCATGCAATGAAGATTATTGGAGCATGATTTTCAATTCTAAAAAATCCCCAATATCCACAAAATGTTATATTTTTCAACTATCCTTTGTCCAAAGATTATTAAAATTCAAGAAAAAATAGTGATAATAGTGATTTTTAATGGGGCCAGTTTAATTTGGACACCACTGAACAAGTAATTTTGCTATTCCTAAAGGTATCAAAAAATAGATATGATATTAAATTTGTTTAAACGGGGTTAGTTTAATTCCCTACTAAGAAGTGGTCAAGCTTCAGCATATCCAAAAATTATTAAAATTCAAGTAAACATTGTACTGATATCAAATTTTTAAATGGGGATAGTTTATTTTTGGATCTCAGGTAAAGATATATATTTGCTATTTAAAGTGAATTTAAATTTAATTTGAATGAAAATTGGAAAGATTGGATCGACGACAAAGAAAAAAATTAATGAAAAATGTAAATCGGAACAGACATTGCAGTGAAGATTAATGGATCGCAATCAAATCAACATACAAGAATCCAACTCAATTTTAAATAAATCCTTAATATCCACAAAATATAATATTTTTCAACTACTCTATTAATTAAGAGGCGGTCTCGCTACAGCATGTCTAAAATTATTAAAATTCAAGTAGAAATAGTAATGATGGTGATTTTTTTAAATGGGGTTAGGTTAATTTGGAAAATTTAATATTTAACTATTCCATTAACTAAAAAGTGGTTAAGCTAAAGTATATCAAATTTTTTTTAATGATATCGAAATTTTAAATGGGGCTAGTTTAATTTGAATTATTAATATTAAGCTATTCCATTAACTACGATATTCCATCAACTAAGAAGTGGTCAGGCTACAGCATATCCAAAAAGTATAAAATTCAAGCAAAAAAATTGATGATATAAAATTTTTTAAGCGGGGTTAATTTAATTGCCCACTAAGAACTGATCAAGCTTCAGCATGTCCAAAAATTCCCCACTAAAAAGTGGTCAAGCATCAACAAGTCCAAAAACTATTCAAATTCAAGTAAAAATAGTAATTTTAAATGGGGCTATTTTATTTTAGACCTCAGTGAACAGGTATATTTGCTATGCTAGTCGACATATAAGAATCCAACCCCATTTAGGGATTTATCTCCCTAATATACACGAAATATAATTTTTTTTTAACTATTCTATCTCTCGCTACAACATCGAACGTCCAAAAATTATTGAAATTTCAAGTAAAAAAAGTAATGATAGTGAATTTTTTAAATGGGGCTAGTTTAAATTGGACCCCACTTCCCATTTGGGGCGTGTAAAAATTTGATTTACATTTAAATTAGAAACATTGAATTGATGCCAAAGAAAAATATTAATGAAAAATTGGAAGCACAACCGACATTTGCAATGAAGAGTAATACAGTCATAATATAATCTACTACGCTATACATAAATTTTAAATATTCATACAAATTAATATTGTGTTTATCTTCCTATAATTAAGAAGTGGCCTAGCTACAGCATATCAAAAATTATTTAAATTCTAGTAAAAGTAGTAATGATATCAAATATTTTTAAATGGGGCTAGTTTAATTCGGACCCCAGTGAATCAGTATATTTACTATTTCAAAGTGTATCTAAATCCGATTTATATGGAAATTAGAAATATTGAATAGATGACAAAGAAAAATATTAATGAAAAACGAAAAGCAGAACCAACATAAGTGTTGGTTCTAATTATAAGTAATGAAGATTAATGGTTCTCTGTCAAGCCATCATATATTAATCTTACTACGCTATAAATAAATCCTTATTATTCACAAAATATAATATTTATCAACTAACCTATCAATCAAGTAGCGGTCTAGCTACAATATGTCCAAAAAAGCAATGATAGTGATTTTTTTAAATGGGGCTACCTTAATAATTTCGATCCCCCTTAACAGGTATATATGTAATTTTTAAGTGTATCCAAATTTCATTTATATAAAAATTAGACAGATTAAATCGAGGACAAAGGAAAATATATATGAAAATTAGAAAGACTTAATTGATGACAACTAAAAATATTAATGAAAAACGAAAAGTAGAACTTGCAATATATATAACGGCTCGTGTTCAAGTTATCATATAATAGTATCAGTAGGCTAAAAATATATCCCTTGTATTCTTTCACAAAATTTAATATTTTTTAAATAATTTATCAATCTTAACAAACAATTTTTACCCGAATTTTGATAATTTTTCGAAATTCAGGTAAAAATTGTGTTGAGAGTGAATTTTTTAAATGGGGCTAGTTTAATTAGGACTACACTTAACAAGCGCATTTGTATCCAAATTTGATTTATATACAAATTAAACGGATTAAATCGAGGACAAAGAACAATATATGAGAAAATTGGACAGATTTAATTGATGACAAAAAAAAAATATTAATGAAAAACGAAAACAGAACTGGCACTTGCAAACAAGATTAATGGGGCCCCCTGTCAAGCCATCATATAGTAGTCTTACTACCCTATAAATAAATCCATATTATCCACAAAATGTAATATTTTTCAACTAACCTATCAATCAGGAAGCGGTCTAGCTACAACATGCACAAAAATTATTAAAATTCAAGTAAAAATAGTAATGATAGTGAGGTTTTCAAATGGGGCTAGTTTAATTTGGACCCCACTTAAATGTATATTTGTTTTAACATTGAAAATGTTTTTGTTTTCCTATTATGGGGCATCAAATCACGAAAAAGTGCATGCTACATTTGGCACATCACGTAATATACGTGAGAGATCGTGTTAGTCTGTTTCTGAGGACGGAATCGGTTCAAATGACAAAAATAAATTAAGGCTAACTGAGACTAACCGAAAGTTGATTGAACGACTAACCCAAACTAACTAAAAGTAACCAAAAGCACAAAAAGGGTTAAAATGAATCGGAACAAATTAAAAAAATAAAGTTAAAAGTTAAAACTAACTCCAAGTAACCGAAAATTGGCGAAAAACCAAAACTAACCATAAAAATTAAAATTGCTTAAAACCTATCTGATCCGGTTCAAATTACTAAAATAAATTGGAACTAACTGAATCTAACCGAAAGTTGATTCAACAACTAACCGAAAGTAACCAAAAGCTCCAAAAAAGGCTAAAACGTATAGGAACAGATTGAAAATATTAAAGTAAGTTAAAACTAACCAAAACGAACCGAATTTAGGCGACTAAGCAAAACTACCCAAAAACATTAAATTCGATTATAACATATCGGCGCTGATTGAAATGACTAAAATTAAAACTAACTGAAATTAACTGAGTATTAATTGAACGACTACCCACGACGACTATCTAACCCAACCTAACCCAATCTAACCTAAATTAATAAAAATCACCAAATATGGCTAAAACGTATCACGTATCGAAACAGATTAAAAATATTATGGCAAGTTAAAAATAACACAAATTACCTGAATTTTGGAGACTAACCAAAATTAACCAAAAACATTAAAATTGGTTATAACATATCGGAAAGTTGATTGAATGACTAACCAAAACTAATCAAAAGTAACCAAATGCACCAAAACGCTAAAATGTATCGAAATAGGTTACACAAATTAAAGTAAGTTAAAACTAACCAAAACGAACCGAATTTTGGCGACTAACGAAAACTAACCAGAAATATTATATTTGACTATAACGTATCGGAGCCGGTTCAGATGAATACTTTGGTTTCTTGACAGTGAGTTTCCAAGGTCGCAACATGACTCGCAAAATTTTAGTGACCATCACGATACGGTTTATGCATAACTGATTATAACGTATCGGAACCCGCTCAAATAAGGAAAATAAATTGAGACTAAGTGAAAATAACCGAAAGTTGATTGGACGACTAACCAAATCTATTAAAATTGATTAGACGTATCGGAACCAGTTCAAATGACTAAAATAAGTTGAGAATAAGTGAAACTAACCGAAAGTTGATTAGACGACTAACGACTAACCAATACTAACCAAATCTATTAAAACTCATTATAACGTATCGGAACCGGCTCAAGTAAGTGAAATAACTTGAGACTAAGTGAATCTAACCGGAATTGATTAGACAACTAACCAAAACTAACCAAATTTATTAAACTTGATTAGAAGGTATCGGAACCGACTGAAATGACTAAAACAGGTTGAGATTAAGTGAAAATAACCACATATCTAGGAAGGGGAAATTAACCGCAAGTCGATTAGACGACTAACTAAAATTAACCAAATCTATTAAAATTGATTATAACGTATCAGAGCCTGCTCAAATAAGTGAAATAAGTTGAGACTAAGTGAAACTAACCAAAAGTTGATTAGACGACTAACCCAAACTAACCAAATCTATTAAAATTGATTATAACGTATCGAAACCGACTGAAATGACTAAAATAACTTGAGACTAAGTGAAACTAACCGAAAGCTGATTAGACGACTAACCAAAACTAACCAAATCTATTAAAATTGATTATAACGTATCAGAACCAGCTCATATAAGTAAAATAAGTTGATACTAAGAGAAACTAACCGAAAGTTGATTAGACGACTAACCAGAACTAACCAAATAGATTAAAATTGATTATACCATATCGGAACCGACTCAAATAACAAAATAAGTTGAGACTAAGTGAAACTTACCGAAAATTGATTAGACGACTAACCAAAGCTAACCAAATCTATTAAAACTGATTATAACGTATCGGAACCGGCTCAAATAAGTAAAATATAAAAAATACTAACCAAATTTATAAAAGTTGATTATAACGTATTGCAACTGACTCAAATGGCTGAAATAAGTTGGGACTAAGTGAAACTACCCGAAAGTTGTTTCGGTGATTAACCAAGACTAACCAAATCTATTAAAATTGATTATAACATATCGTAACTGGTTCAAATGACTAAAATAAGTTGATTTTAAGTGAAACTAATGGAAATTTGAATTGACGACTAACCAAAACTAACCCAATCTATTAAAATTGTTTATAACGTATCGGAAACGGTTCAAATGACTAAAGTAAGTTGAGATTGAGTGAAACTAACCGAAACTTCATTGGACGACTAACTAAAAATAACCAAATCTATTAAAATTAATTATAACGCGTCGGATGACTAAAATAAGTTGAGACTAAGTGAAACTAACCGAAAGGTGATTGAACGATTAACCAAATCTAAACAAATATTTTAAAATTTATTATAGTGTATCGAAACCGGCGTGAATAAGTAAAATAAGTTGAGACTAAGTGAAACTAACCGAAAGTTGTTCCGACGACTAACCAAAAATAACCTAATCCATTAAAATTGATTTTAATTATTTTTGGTTACTGGTCGAATCAACTTTAGGTTAGTTTCCCTTAGTCTTAACTTATTTTAATCATTTGAACCGGTTTCGGTACGTTATAATCATGCCGTATCGGAACCGGTTCAAATGACTAAAATAAGTTAAGACTAAGGGAAACTAACCGAAAGTTGATTCGACGACTAACAAAAAACAATATAATCTATTAAAATTGATTATACCTTATCGTAACTAGTTCAAATTACTAAAATAAGTTGATACTAAGTGAAATTAACCGAGTTGATTAGACGACTAACCAAAACTAACCAAATCTATTAAAATTGATAATAACGGATCGGAACCGACTCAACTGAATAAAAATAAAATAATTTGAGACTAAGTGAAACTAACCGAAACTTGATTGAACGACTAACCCAAACTAACCAAATCCATTAAAATTAATTAAAACCGGAACCGGTTCAAATGACTAAAATAAGCTAAGACTAAGGGAAACTATCAGAAAGTTGATTGAACGACTAACCAAAAGTAACCAAATCTAATAAAATTGATTATAATGTAACGGAACCGGCTCAAATAAGTAAAAAAAATTACGACTAAGAGAAACTTACCGAAAATTGATTAGACTACTAACCAAAACTAACCAAATCTATTAAAATTGATTATAACGTATTGGAACCGACTCAAATGATTAAAATAAGTTGATACTAAGTGAAACTAACCGCGTTAGATTGCTGATTGAGAGACGAATCGAATGCAGTTTTAACAACCACCACTAATGTTACAAATAGTAAAAACGGACGAAACTTGAGGTAATATAAATTTATGTGGTATATTTTGGTAAACTAAACTTGCGTAATCTCATAAAAGTCATTTTTTACATTAGATAGTGTTAAGTGTGGGTGAGGGTGACTTTTAGTTTCTCACGACAGACTAGTCATGTTTCACAACGTTAGATCGGGGAATGTGAGACAAATCGAATGCAAATGGTCTTTTGCATTTTACAACCACACTTATACCGTTTTAAATTGTAAAAAAACGAGACTTGAAGTAATATGCATTTATTGGGTATATTTTGGTAAACTAAACTTACGTAATCTAACCTGATCTCACCCAAACTTCTATCAACTATATATTTCCACACAATTATGAGTTTTCTCAGATCTCAAATGTAAGAAGCGATGCATTCTGCTTCGACATTTTCAATGTCCCTCCCGGTTGCATCTTTGTGAAGGACTGTGAAATTTTTTTAAGTGTATCCAAATTTGATTTATATAAAACTTAGAGAGATTAAATCAAAGAAAGATAATAATGCAAAATGGAAACCATATCCAACACTGGCAAAAAAGACTAATGGCTTGCGACAAATCATCATACAACGCTATAAATAAATCCTTAATATCCATAAAATTTCATATTTTTAACTACCCTGTCAGCTAAAAGTGGCCTAGCTCCAAAAATTGTTAACATTCAATTAAAAAAAAGTAATTTTAATTTTTTAAATGGGGCTAGTTTAATTTGGACCCCAGTGAACAAGTATCTTTGCTATTTCGAAATATATTCAAATTTGATCTATATGAAAATTAAGAAGTATTAATTGTTGACAAATAAAAATATTAATGAAAAACGAAAAGCAGTAATTGCAATATATGTTAACGGATCGCGATAAAGTCATCAAGAAGGCATATTTGCCTCATTACGCTAAAAATAGATCTCCAATATTCACTCAAAAAATTTAGTATTTTTTAACTATCCTGTCAACTAAGAAGTGGTCTAGTTACAACATGCCCAAAAACTATTAAAATTCAAGTCAAAATAGTAATGATATTGAATTTTTCAATGGGGATGTTTTAATTTGAACCCCACTGAACCAGCATATTTGCTATTTCGAAGTGTAGCCCATTACATGAAAATCAGAAAAACTAAATCGACGACAAAGAAAAATGATACGCTGTTTCGATGTGCATCCAATTTGGTTGAATATGAAAATTCGATACATTGAATCGTCGACGAACGAAAATAATAATGGAAAAATATACATATTTTTAACTACTCTATCAATCTAGCTACATGTTCAAAAGTATTAAAGTTCAAGTAAAAATAGTAATGATATTGAATTTTTTAAATGAGGCTGTTTTAATTTGAACTCCACTGGACCAGTATGTTTGCCAATTCGAAATGTAGCCAATTTTGATTTATATGAAAATTAGAAAGTATACATCGACGACAAAGAAAAATATTAATGAAAAACGAAAAGCAGCACCGACACTTGCAATGAAGATTAATGGCTCGCGATCAAGTCATCATATATTAATCCCACTATGCTATAAATAAATCCCTAATATCGGGCACAAAAGCCTCGCTCACCTTTACAGAAACACCGCTTAGAAATCCTTTATACTCTACAAGACAATGGAAGCCCAATTCGGGCTGATCGGTGAGATTACGGAAATATCATTTTGACAGAGGTCTAGGTTTTCCTTTTCCGCCTGATTAAATGTCAGTCAGAAATGTATGAAACAAAGGATGAAAGGCAGAGGTAAACATAAGGGAGAACGCTTCTAAATGTATTGTGTGAAGGTAATTGTTTGGATGCACGAGCCGTTCAAAAACTAGCTTTCTAGGCCATGTTTGATCGGAGAATGTCTATGAGAAATTACTGAATGGGTTGGAAATGCTTCAAACTAAAGAACACTTGTTTATTTCATTGGGTGAAAATTTAAATGTCTGTTGAAAATATACTTTCATAGTAACGATGATATTTCACCATACAGAAATTCTAGGGCATGAAATGTATTTGGAAACTTTACTGGAGAGATTTGCTCTAGGCGAGTAACGAATTTTTTTCTTTGGACTTTAAGAAGAAAAAGTTTATTAAAGATTAATTGCGCATTTTTGAACAAAAAGCCATTACTGCTTTCCCTGAGAAGAAAAATTTCGTATCGTCTTTTTCTCGGCTTCAACCAATCGATATCAAAGCTAATGGCCTCTGAAGGAAGGACTAAAAATAAATAAATGGATGCTTTTAATAATACAAATTGCTCCTCAAAATACCTTATGAGGAAGTCTCTCGAAATGCTATTCAAGTTTATCCCCTTGTTATATTACATTTTGGATTGGATATACCATATTTTATGACGGCGGAATCTCACGAGACTTCTGTCAACGGAAAAAGAATAAAGGGAATAATGGAACCGCAAAAATGTTCATTCAGTTACGGTTGGATTTTTCGCGTAGTGCAACGTAGACATTAGAGATAGGTCTTTAATACTAAATTTTTGTACGGATAGAGCTCGTGCTTTTTGAAAATTGGTAATATGGATTTGTTTTTTTTATGGCGGACAATCATTGTGTTCGATTGATCGCCACATTTCCTTAAATTAACACAATTTTGAATTTTTCAATCAAATTCTACGTCACTTCAACTATAACAAGTATACAATTCAATATTAATTTTTTGTATGCTAAATAAGCAACCATATATTGGTGCGATGAACGAGAACAAATTAAAAACATATGCTCAAAAAAATTGGGCTTAAGCAAGTCAAAATATTTTCTAGGCGCAATGCAAACTGACCAGATCGATCAGATAAACCTATAAATGATTTTCTCGACTAAAACCTCGTCGCCTTATAAAAAGGCGCCTTCAGAATGCCACAAACACTATTTTCAAACGTCCCAAACAATTTCTCTACATTAAATCTCGTCCCCCTTTCATATATCATTCAGGTGATTACCGCTGTCGCAAAATAGCACCTTTTTGCCATCGTTTCTTCCCCTTATTTATTAGAAGACAAAAACCGGGGGAAGTCCCTCAATGAAAGCGAACGTATCGAATGTCACCTGAAATCGAATGAAGGATATCGACGGATTTATAGCTAAAATGGGTCTTTTTTATGTGTTACTGCAGGGCTTCGTTGTCTAGGAGTATTTTAGCTTAATAATTGTGCCAGTGTTTCATTTGTTGTGGATATTTTCCTTATACATCATTACCTCTTGATATATGATATATGTTTTCTTATAAATCCAAGCCACTGGTCCGTCTAGCTAAAATACTATCGAAATCACACACATCCAATGTTTTAAGATTTATTCAACTGGGTTAAACCTTCCTTGCACTGCATCCATTCCGTAAGAGCGATATATTTTTTTGAAGCAAAGAATATGGTATTACAGATACTGATCTGCTTCCTTCGAAAAGCAGTCGAATAAAACTAGGGAATCCGGAAAATGCAACTTTCCTATCTCATTTCACGCTATCAATCTGAAGCAAATTCCGCAAACGGAAGAGAGCCATCAAGTTTATGCGACACTGAAAAATTTCACCAGTTATTCTTACAGGGCTTGTTTACTAGAGCGGATTCAGGTTCGTATATGTACGTGCCCTAATTCGAGGCTTCGAGATTCCCGATTTTCTCTGGCATTTAACAATCAGGAGTTCCTTAAAATAATTTCTTCTTGTGTTATGCGGCTGTTTGATGATTTAGAATATACCTTGAGTTACACTATTATTCGAAGAATTAAATCACGAAGCAAGTTCTCCACTGGGCTCTGAAATGAACATGCGATTACTAGGTACAAAATAATGGTATAGCACATATTTCACACCGTAATGCGTTATTTCATTACTGCTGCACCGACTCGTGTACGAAATGGACTCGAGAACCTTCAGCAACGTCCGAAATACTGTGATTTATATCATCTTTAAAAGTATTTTATGGACGCCACGTTTTTCGTTCTTTTTTATATTGTTACTGTTGTTAAAATATAATTCTCTCGATAAATCCTCTCCACTACCGTTCTATCACCCGGACCGCGACAGGGAAGAATATCGGCGATTGTCTAGGTCCGGCTGAAACATAAAACTAATAGTATTACATTCCGATCTTGGACACACCATTTCCACGTAAACAGCTTTTTTACGTCCAGCCAGTTTTACGTCAACGACCGATTCTATCATGGAAGTTATGGCCATTTGAATCTGCGTTCGAGCAAATAAATTAATGCTACATAATCAAGTTGAAATAGAACTGACCGTAATAAGAATTCGTCAATTTAATACCTAAAACAGTAAGTTATTCTGTTTAATTATTCCCACATTTAGAAACACACACATTCTTCGCAAAATCATAATTTTTGTGGATACGACACACAATTTATAATGTTTTCTTTTTTATTACCAGGAGGTCTTTTTATACATATTATTGTAATAAAGATCGACATTTAAATACACGAAGGGCACTTTCGCAACGACGTTCTTAAATAAATCAGCCAAACTTATAACTCGGGAAAAGCCTGAGGTTGCGGAACATCTCGTGACCCGCATGCAGAATAAACTTTTGAACATTTTATACATGATAAGAAAACTCTCGAAGCCGACGATTTTCTAGATAGAATTGAAAGATATTAGTTCTACTTATTTCAGTCATAGCAAGTAAGTTGCTTCAAGTAAAAATACTTTTAACATACATTTTCAAATGAGCACAATATTCAAGAGTAAAACCTAAAATGTGTCTTTTTCAGAACTCTGACAAACTTCTTGATTTTACTTTACTATGGTGGTTGTGAAACCCCTAGTCCTAGCAGTCGTCAAATGACTAACCGGTACCAGGTTTGGTAAGGAATAAAGGAGTAGAACCTAAAGCAGCTATATAGCTAACTTTAGGAGCGGATAGAACCCGGAGGCAGCTGTATAGCTAACTTGGCAGCTGGATACTAATGAACTGAAGGTTCGGTAGCGTATTTATATTAAAAGTGATGATCATTGCATGCTTAAGGTTGGAAATCGCTCCCGTTGATTGCTCGCGTTGTTTAAATCATATATTATATAACAATCTCCAAGTTCAAGTTCAAACTTAGGACAGGGTGATATTTCTTTAGTAGCTTATGCATTTTAGTAGATTACACGTTCCACCGCCCTCTAAAATGTTGGTCCCCAACATTAATACGACCCCCATCGCTCAAAAAAGAAAGACCTCAATTCGGAAAAACTTGTCGCATGATACTATGTAATATCAATATAAAATTCCATCAGTGGTCTTGCTACTCTCTGGATCCAGGCTGATCCTTAGTAACTCCCTCTAGCCTCCACTGCAGTCTATATGTCTTAGCATTGACATACCATTAAACTATTTGAGGGTATCATAAGTGAGAGCCTGCTGGAGAGATTAGTATGGACATCAATAACTGTTACATGAAATAAAAAGAAACATAGTTTTATAAATTGTCTTAGAAATCTTATAACTCTAACTCTAGATTAACTGAGAACAAGTAGAATGTAGAATTCCCCACTAAGTATTTTGCATATTTGAAGTGTCTAGTCTTTACCGTTGACTGTCCAATAGAAGCCTATTGGTCAATTAGACACAATTTATCAATTCTTTACAAAATACTGATACTTGTATTGCAATGATATCCTGCTTGCATTGAATAATTCAGCCTGCATGGATGCAAGTTGATCTTTGGATTACCACCTTTATCACAATCATAATATCATAATTTTATAAATTGCCTCAGTAATATTTACAATTCTACAAAATAGTTTACATTTTTTTATGGCAGTGGCACACATACTAAATGGACACCCTATGGCGCTCAACGAGGGGTGTGTGTGCGAAGATGTTGATTGACACGGCTCTATTTCTTTCTAGAATCGTACTAGCTGTCTTTATATTATTTAGTCATAATCCCCTATTAAATATAGACTTTTATCAACTTGTATAAATACAGTCCTGTTTTCTAATATTTAACTATATTACCAATATTGCAGTTAATTCTATGATTATATTATAAAAAAATTGATTAATTTTATCTTATTAAATTATTCGTACATCTAACATTATACTACTTAAAATACGGTCCTGTTTATGAGACTAATATTTACTAGCTGCATTTTATGTCTCCTATTATAAAATTATAGCAGTTTATTTGATTCAGTTATACTTGTTGACTTATAAAAAAAAACCTGCTGACTTTTTATAGTCTCTTAATCGACTTATTTAAGCTCGCTGACACTATTTATATTTAAAAATGTTTATCTGTACACAATTTACTGATTTTAGTTCCATGAAATATCGTTAATGAATAAAAAGTATCCTATACTTTACGCTAAAATATTTTCTTTCTTCTGGCTTGTCCCTTACTTCTTGGTGGCTAGATGGCGCTTTTTGAAAACTGCAGCGAAAGTAACCATCGTCTGTTTGTTCGTGTGTCTGCATCGTGTAGCTTTGAAGTGTGTCGATCTGCCGGATTTGCTCCCATCTCTACTTGAGCGGGTATTCGCCGAGTAGTTCTGCTGGTCGGACCAGGTCATAGTGCTTCCTTTTCGTTCCTGCTTCCTGCGACTGGTACCCTTGACCCTGTCAAGTCATCGACCTCGAACTTTTTGACATTATGACCTCTGGTAAAAATGCTGTCGTGTCTGTCTCCGTAGAATGCCATTAGATGAGCTAAACAATACAATAAATTATAAGTGTCATGAATATTGAGTATGTGGCGATAATTATACTATGAAATATGCCATTTTTTGGTCGACTTGTGCCTGCAGACTTGCACATTGACCTGGAATATGACATCGGCACGAGAAATTGACAATCTTAGACACTTAATAATATATGAGCTGGCTCGATTTGATCTGGAGTATACCCCCAAGGAGTTATTTTTCAATACTCTACTAGATTATTAAACTCGTTGTCCACTGCTATTGAACTTTCTTCGGCATATTAAAATTTCTTAAACTTCTTTGTTTTCTAGGCAGCCGTAGTCGAAAAATGGGGAAATTTCTAGCGCTGCTTGGCTGAGTCCTCTGTAGGCTGAAATCAGTCCGACTGGTCCTGGATTGCGGCTAATGCAGTATATTATCAAGGTAAAGTTATATACATTATTTACAATTTCTCACTGCTTTTCTATACACTTTTCTCTTCGTGGTATCGCTTATATATACATTTTCCCATATATTTATTTTATTGTATGTTTCTTATATTTACTTTCCATATATAGTTTTGATATTTATTAGTTATTCTATGTATCTATGCTATGCTATCTATCTGTGACTAGCTTTACGTAAAAAATATAGGACATTATATGCATATGCACGTATGCTCTCTTTTAAACACACATTATTTAAACATTTTTTGGCAACATGGCGAGCGTTACTGACGCCGAAAAGTAAAAAAGACGAGAAAATCCACTGTGATAAAAAAGTGACCAGTGTAAAATGCAAGAAGTGCAGCAACTACTTTCACCCAGCATGTTTGCAGCAAGCAGGGAGTGCCAAAAAGGCAATTTGTAAGCACATTGCATTGGAGGAGCATTCTAACCCCAAATGTGACAAAGATCAACACCAGGACTGCTTGGAAATCCGAAGACTGTATGAGGTACTGGCCCAAAAGTACATCTACCTGGAACAAAATTACCAACTTGAGAAAATCGAGGAAAACATTGGAAAAAATAACAAGATGGAAAGCCCTAAAACATCAATCCAAGGATTCCAACAAAAAAAGCCGGCAACACCGCAATCAGCTGATCCCAAAACGTCAGTCAGTCAACTCAACGTCAACAGTCAAGTGTCAAAACTGACAGACGTTCCAAAACAAAACAAAGAAAAAAAAAATGTGGATGAAAATGATGTAGTTTTCTTTGACTCTGAAGAAAATCCTCACACTACAAATGGACCAGGCGGCTCTAACGCCGATTGGAAAATTGTTTCACACAAAAGAAACCACAGGAACAGGCTCCGCTACCAGTAAACAGGCCTGAACCAATAAAAGGGCTAAACAAAAGCACCAGTACCTTGGAGGTTGCACAAAGGCTTCATTGGGTATTTGTTTCTGGATTATCCAAAAACACTGAATCAAAAGATATTTTGAATTTTTTAGATAGCCACCAATTTGAAAACAACAATGTGTGCGAAAAAATTACTACTAAATCAAAACAAGTCAGCTCATTTAAAGCTGGAGTGCCCAGGAAATACCTGGACAAAATAATGGACCCAGAACTATGGCCGGAAGGTATTAGGGTAAACCATTTTCGGAATGTGAAACGGCCGCAGGCCAACATGATAGGAGGGACCCCTACAAAAGGGGGAACTCGGTAAGCGGAGTTAAACAAAATAATAAACAAAATACTAAAACCTCTGTGTTTCATCTTAATGTACAAAGTATAGTTAGTAAATTGTCCGAACTGGAGGCACTCTTCAAAGAAAATTCTTTTGATTGCAATTGTAATAATGAACACTGGTTAAAACCTGAACAATTTTCTGTAACAATATTAGCTGGTTATACAGCTTCTTCTTGTTTTTGTAGGTCTGTGAGGAGTCATGGAGGTGTGGCCATTTATTTAAAATCTAATATAGAATACCAAGATCTAAATATATCTAAATTTTCTGAAGAAATTAACTGTGAGGTAACAGATATTTTTCTTAAACATAATCTAGTCCAGCTTATTACAATTTACAGATCTCCTAGTGGTGATTTTGATAGATACCTTGAAATTTTGACAAGTGTTTTTGATAACATAAATCTGTCTAAACATACAATTGTTACTGGTGATTTTAATGTTCATTTTACAACAATGAAATTAGGGCGGATGAGTTGACATACTTTTTTCAATCATATGGTTTGCATAAAACAGTTCATTTTCCAACTAGAAATCATGCTTGTCTTGATAACATATTTACAAATGTAGATACTCCGATTGACTGCTCCAGACCATTTGATATGCACCACCTTTCAGATCACAGGGGAATAGTTTTTGATTTTTGTAGCCTTAAACCAATTAAAAAATCCAATTCTAGAATAAACTTTAGATCAATAACTAATGAAGGAATATTCCCCTTGTATAATATAGTCGAAGAAAACAACTGGGAGTTTGTCAATGATCCATTCGTGAGCCCTGAATATCGATTTGATCTCTTTCTTGAAAGTATTGCAGATGTAGTGATAATCTGTTTTCTATTGAGGAAGATCTGCGGTGGTTGGGTGATTCACGGATGAGTTGAGGGAATCCAGAGAGAGGTTTCATACCCTGGATGCCATGCATAAACCATACCCGAAAGGGTACCAAAGCATCTTGTCACTGAATATAAAAGAGTGTACAGGCAAAAAATCTGCACCACTAAAAAAAGAGCATATGATTCTTTTATCAAAAATTCTAATAAACCACAGGTTGCTATGTAGAATGTCCTGAAGTCTAATTTATCTTCTTATAATAGAACACCTGATAATTTCTCACTTAATGCTGAAATGTTTAATAACTTTTTTATAAATATTGCAGATGATATTGTGAGGGATTTGCCGCAAAATAATAGGTCATTTGTGCAGTATATTTCTGATGTGCCTATAAGAAAAAGTTTCAATTTTCAATTGACTACTTTTATTGAAATAAATGATGCAATCTCAAAACTTAAAAACAGCAAAAGCAGAGATTGTTTTGATATTTCGACCAAAATTATCAAATGTTTAAAGAATATTGTAGTTTATCCCCTAGCTAAATTACTGAACCACTGCATCATGGCAGGAGTTTTTCCTGATTCCCTTAAAACAGCCAAGGTTGTCCCTATTACAAAAATAAAGGATCCATTGACAATGTCACAAATTATCGTCCAATTTCTCTGTTGCCGATTTTTTCAAAATTTTTTGAATCAATCGTAAAAAATCAGATCAACAATAATTTTGAGCTTAACAATTTGTTTCTTCCAGGACAGTATGGTTTTCGTACTAAAAAATCAACAACCTTGGCCGTCAATAATCTTTTGGATCATGTAGTGGAGGGTTTAGAATAGGGTCTAGATACATATGCCTCCTTTTACGACCTCACAAAGGCCTTCGACTGTGTGTCACACTCAATTTTACTATCCAAACTGGTGCACTATAACTTTAATGCTCAGAGTGTAAGCTTAGTTGACCTTATCTCTCCAACCGCAACCAATTTGTTTACTTTACCAATAACAAGTCTCAGCAACAACTAATAAGACATGGAGTACCACAGGGTTCTGTACTGGGGCCGGTGTTGTTTTTAATATATATTAATGACCTGTCAATTTTCAAGAGAATTCCAAACTTATTCTTTTCGCAGATGATACTACCAACTTAATTATGTACCACCACAGAGACCATTTGGGTGATATTTTGAAGGAAACCCAGGCAAATTTATTTGATTGGTTTGTTGCAAATCAGCTCAGCCTCAATGGAGCGAAAACTCAAAACTTCAATTTTACCATGCGTCAAAATAACCTAGATATGCCTTGTGATTCTTCTGTGAAGTTCCTTGGTATTATACTTGATCCTGGTCTTACTTGGGAAGAACATGTTTCGCAGTTGGGTGGTAAATTATCTAAAATTATTTTCCTTATTAGGTCACTTTCTCGCAGTGTCTCTCAGTCAACTCTTATGACAGCATATCATGCTTATTTTGCATCGCATATGACTTATGCAATTTTGAACTGGGGACATAGTTCTCATTCTGGGAGAGTATTTGGACTTCAGAGAAGATGTGTGCGTGTTTTGGCTGAGCGGGGATATCGTGATTGTTGTCGCCAAGACTTTGTCTCTCTTGGAATACTTACCTTGCCCTCAATCTACATCTGTGAGTGTCTTCTTTATATAAAGAGTAATATATCCCATTTTTCATTACATAGCCATTTGCATAATCACTTAACACGCACTCCCTGACTTTCACAGGCTGTCAAGAACTCGAAGGGGCGTTAAACTTTTCAATGTCCTTCCAGATCATATTAGGGTGTTAAATCTTGAAGAATTTAAGTTTAAAATTAAGATCTATTTGCTCAAAAAAGCTTTTTATTCGTCTGAAGAGTATCTCCAGAATGATTTCTTTGACTTAGTGTATATAGTATCAATATTATTGTGTTGAAGTTTTATTAATGTACTGTGAAATGTTATATATATGAATTTTAACTATATTAGTTCTAAGTTTTAAGTAGTATTTCT